>CM053783.1:402192926-402435426 GCA_028749045.1 Cupressus sempervirens | reverse complement strand
AATAGTATCAAGTCATAAAACTGCATCCATATGTTTTTCAAACATTTCTTACACAATAACAAGTTCTAAGTGCATATAATGTAAAACACTACTAAGGCATCAAAATGCATAAATAAAATAATCCATTGTCCATCAAGTCACAAATAACTGTCAACATATCATAATATCAAAATGTAAATAAAATATCCATGCTATGACGGGTCGGGGTGAGGTCTCACAGTTATGACAAGAAACAAGGTACATGAAGAGTTGTGTTTTATTTCTCAAGTTGAACCTAGAAGTATTGATGAAGCTTGCATGGATGATCATTAGAATCAATAAATGAAGGAAGAATTGAAGCAATAAGAATGTTCTTAGCTTATGCAGCAAATGATAAACTCAAAGTGTATCAAATGGATGTGAAATTAACATTTCTAAATTAAGAACTTGAAGGAGAAGTATTTATAATGAGTAGCTTGAAGGATTTCCTTTGATAGAAGAAGGAGATATTGTATGTAAATTAAAGAAAGAACTGTACATATTAAAACAAGTACCTAGAACCTAGTATGTGAGGTTGGACAAGTTTTTGGCAAAACTGGGATTTACTAAAGGTGTTGTAGATAGTAACCTGTATCTAAAAGAAATTGAGAATGGCATATTGATTATTCTAGTATTTGTGGATGATATAATCTTTGGAGTTGAAGATTAAGCAAGCGATAAATTTACTGATGAAATGAAGGAATTTGAGATGAACGTGATTGGTGAGATGAAGTATTTCTTGGGTTTATAGATTGGGAAAAATAATGAAGTTATTTTCATTTCTCAGACTAAGTATTTGAAAAACTTGTTGAAAAGATTTGGTTTGGAAAGTTGTAAGCCTATTGGTACACCTATGATAATTGGTCATAAGTATTCTAGAAAAGATTAGACACCTACTTGTTGAGAAAAAGAATTATAGATCTATGATTGGAGGTCTACAATATTTGAAACACACAAGACCTGATATAGAAAATGCAATTGGTAGAGTAGCAAGATTTCAAGCTGATCCTAAGGAAGCACATTACGCAACATTAAAAAGAATGTTCAGATATTTGAAGGGTACACCTAATTTTTGACTATGGTGTGACAAATCAAATGACTTTACTTTATCTGCATCTACTAGTATAGAATAGGAAGGCGGTATGGAAGATAGAAGAGTACAAGTGGTGGAGCAATTTTCCTAGGAGGAAGATTGGTACATGAAAAACATTCAATGGAGAAAGAATTGATGTCAATTGGGGGTGTTATATCAAAGGGAGAGATTATGTATATAGAATTGATGAAGAAGTGATATGTCAATGGGGGAGATGCATTGACCAAAAAATTTGATTGATGAAGAGGATTTGAAAAGATGATTGATAAAGAGAATTTGAAAAGATGAGAGCAGTAGCAACAATAGAGTTGTATGTTTGGTATTCATTGAACTTGGATGTTTTTCATCTATGTTGCTATCAATGCCAGAGGGGGAGATTCTTAGCATGAATGTTGATGATATTCCTATGGGGGAGTATCCTATCATATCTGGAGAACTTTAGAGAAATTTTTAGTGGTTACACATTGCATTCATGGCAGTATTTGTCATTGATGTCAACATACTAAAGACTGACAAAGTAGCAGAGAGTGATTGATATTTTATGGTTTGCAGAGTAAAGATGAGGTCAAGAGAAGTTGGGAACATTTTCTATAAAATTTCTTGATGATGTGATTAAGAGTGCATGTAGAAAGTCAGAGAATGGTAAAAATTATTTGAGATTTACACAAGATAGTTTACATATAAAGTTCCTAAGAAATGGTTTCTGGTAATCGGGTTATATCTCCTAACAAGGATAGAATATAGTTGAGAAAAGTTAGACATGGGTAGAAGACATCTTGATGATGATGTCAATGAGTGTGAAAATTTTGAGGTCACACATGTGAAAGATTTGTAAAGACTATGAGTCAGTGTCATATAATTATGAAAAGATGTAATGTAATGTGTATTGTTTTATCTTAATGAGGTCGTATTATAATTGTAAATTGGGAAAGCCTCAAGAGTAACTCAATAAATTATTTTGAGGACTTGGTGTAAAATAAAGTTTGTTTCCTTGGTTTTTATGTGAATGTGTATGTGATTTTGTGAAATGATATGCAAAGTAAAATGCTATTAAGTGATCTAAGGGATTATTGTTGTGTGAGTAAGCAAATTTGGTATTGAGATCTAAGGAGTATTTCGTATAGAAGAGGCATTGTAAGAGGATAGAGGAGTATAAATTGTTGAGATTAGTTGTATTTGGTATTATTCTACAAGGGATAATATAAAAGCCAATTGGATAGTGAGTTTGGTGATCTGCCCCTGAAGTTGATTGGATAGTGAGTCCTTCTGTCTTGTACAACTCCTAACAAGTTTGGCACAATTCCTAAAAGGGTTGAGATCTCCTCACAGGGATTCAAAATCTCCTGATAGGGACTAATATGTACTAAATTTGTTTCATTGGCTCCTAATATATTCCATCCTCTTACAAGGAACTTATATATTAGTACATCATTTTGTAGGGGTTATCCCCACTGAGGTTTTCCCTCTGATTAAGGGTTTCCATAATTAACATATTTGGTATTATTGTGTATGTTATATTCTTATGTAGATTTTTATATTTATCATATGTTTGAGAATCAATAATGTTAATAAAATTTTTTTTAATCAGATAATTGATTCACAACCCCCCCCCCCCCCCCCCCTAGTTATCTTGGTGGACTTTACACATGTTACAAATTTTAATAGGTCGTAATGCATCCTAAAAGAATGTAATAGGTGTCATTAGGTAATAATTAGTGTTATATTACTCAAAAACACATAGGGACCCCATATGGTATACATATAGGTAATTAGGATACATGTTTGTCTTAAAGAAAACCTAGGGTGTCATACTAGGTCATAATGTGTGTTATAGCTTTTAATAGGTTGTAATGCATCTTAATAGGATGTAATAGGTGTCATTGGGTAGTAATGAGTGTTATATTACTCAAAGACACATAAGTACCCCATATGGTATGCATATAGGTAATTAGGATACACATTTGTCCTAAGGGGGCCTAAGAAGTCTTACTAGGTCATAATGTGTGCTATAGGTTTAAATAGGTTATAATGTGTCTTAATAGGATGTAATAGATTTCATTAGGTCATAAAAGGTGTTATATTAATCAAAAAATAATAGGGACCCCATATGGTACACATATAGATAATTAGGATACATTTTTGTCTTAATGGGACCTAGAGAGTCATACTAGGTCATAATGTGTGTTATAGGTTTTAATATGTCTTTATGTGTCTTAATAGGATGTAATAGGTGTCATTAGGTAATAATGAGTGTTATATTACTCAACAACACAATGGGACCTGATATGTTACACATATAGATAATTAGGATTTATGTTTATTTTAAGGGGGCCTAGGGAGTCCTACAAGGTCATAATGTGTGTTATGGGTTCTTAGTCTTATTTTGTAGTTCACATGTACTAGTTAGGAATTTAAGGTTTATGATTAATTTTAGGATTCTATAGTTAGGGTTAGTTTTTCTATAGTTATGATTGGATTGTGGTTAGGATTAGAACTATGATAGATTTATATAGTTGATTAGTTTTATAGTTGGCCTAAAGATCTAGAATAGGGCTAGGGTTCAAGTAGAGGGAAATATTTTAGTTAGAGTTAGGATCAAAAAGTGAATTATAGTTATGGTTCAAGATGATGGTTATATTTCAATGATTATTAAATTCAAGGGCTAATTTATACCTAGGATTTTGATTATAGTTGAATTAGGACTACAATTAGGGTAATGATTTAATATATTAGGATTAGAGAAACCTTACATTAACATATATAAGTTTAGAGTGTAGGTTCATGGATAGGGTTTAAATAAATCCTAACCATAATAATTTTTTATATGTACACAACGCAAGGCTGGTAGAGAAAGGAAGCCAATCTAAGATTAGATCCAATCACCTACCAACCTTCCAAGAGTACACATGGAAGAAAACATAGAATTTCAACAAAGAGTATAGAATTCATAGATTTACTAATAATAGAATATGTCATCAATTAGCGACCAACATGCCTGACCATAAGGTCCTCTAGGTTGTGACTTATAACAATAAATTTACAATATCAGAGCTTGAAACTCACTATATTTAGAATTTATTCTATCTATCTTCTATCATACTAATCACATGCTACTTTCCTACAACAAATTCAAGTTCTTATATAGCCAGCTAGACCATAAGTCAACCATCCAAGAAGTTTATTACAATATAGGTCCTACCTTAGAGGTATAAACCATAACCCAAGAAATGGGCATCACTTATTCACATTCTCTTAAATATAGGTCCAAACATGATCAAAGAGTTGACTCCCAACCAGACAAAATACCATGTTATTATAGAAAATTGCACCAAAAGTAATAACATGCCACATTAGATAAAATCACAGGAAATAATGATCAGAGAAAATGGTCCATAACTCAAAGTACACAACACATGAACTTATGCACTTATAGGATAAGGATATAATATAGGTCCTCAACATGATATCAACCATGCTCAACTCAAAACCAAAAGAACAAATGAATACTTCACAAATAGAAAACTAGTATAGAAAAATAAAGTAATTTTTTTGTTGATGCAAGATTCCTCATTGACCCAAGATGATCCTACATTAGAATCCTAAGGTAATTAAAGAACTAATGTCCACATCAAGAAACCCTAATATTTTGATCTAAATCATAAAGATTTAACTTAGCTTGTGTTATCCATGAACTATCTTTAACTGGTTTATCCTTCCACTAAAGTAGATACTCCATCTAGTATTTTCCTCTAGTACTCTTACTCTATTATCTAAAGCCTTTTCAATGTTGTATGTCTTCCTTTTGGGATAATCTAGGTTATCTTTTAATTCCTTATCTGATTCAAAATACTAAAAGATGTATGCAATATTGAATATTGGTGAAATATCCATGTCTTCTGGTAATTCAACTTCAAAAGTGTTTCCACTATGAAACTTCCTTAGGATCTTACAAGGACCAAACTTATTCATCTTTAGCTTATTGTAGGTACCAATTGGAAACCTTTTCTTCTTAAAATGAACCATAACTTCATCACCAACCTCAAAAAAATTATGTCTTCTTCCTTTATATGTCCTCTTCTTATACTTTAGATTATTATCCTTCATATTCTTCTTTGCTTCCTCATGTAGAGTTTTCATAGAATCTATGAATTCTTCTAGTTCAAAACTCCTCTTCATTTCCATATTCAAATCCCTTAACTCAGTAGTCCCTTTAGGATTCAATCCATTAATAATTTCAAAAGGTGTCTTCTTGGTGCTTCTACTCATAGAATTGTTATATGCAAACTTTGCTTGTGCTAAAATCAAGTCCCAATTACCAGGATTATCTCCAACTAAATATCCAAACAAGTTACCTAAACTTTTATTCACAGCTTTAGTTTGTCCATCTATTTGTGAATGAAATGTAGAACTAAAACCTAGCTATGTATCCAATTTCTTCCAAAGTGTTCCCCAGAAATAGCTAGTAAACTTAGTATCTCTATCTGAAATAATAGTTTTAGGAAAACCATGCAATCTTACCACTTCTTTAAAGAATAATTTAGACATGTGTATTGCATCAGATGTCTTCTTATAAGGTATCAAATGAGCCATTTTTGAAAAAATGTCAACCACTACCAAAATAGAATCATTACCTCTCTAAGTTCTAGGATAATCAAGAACAAAGTCCATACTGATATCTTCCCAAGGCTTATTTGGCACAAGAAATGGTGAATACAATCCCAAATTCTAACTAGTTCCTTTTTTTGTTTGACAACTTCTGAATCTTATGATCATCCTTTGCACATCCCTATAAATTTTAGGCCAATAATATCTATCACCAGAAATTAACCTTACTATTTTCAATCCCAAGGTATTTAACAAGTCCTCCACTATGTTTCTTCTCATGGTGTTATCTCGCATAGATCCTATAGGTATGCACAATAAAATTTCTTTAAGCAACATGTCTTCCTGAAAGATATCATTACTCCACTTATCTTTCTCTTTTATCAATTGATTTTTACAATCCTTCCAAGGTTTTGCAAAATCGAGACCAATTTCATACAAATGTTTCAAGTCATCAAATATAAGTACCTCAACTCTCATTTCTATCAAAAAATTCCTTCTTCTTCTTTAAGCATTAGTAACATTGTTTGACACTCCACTCTTATGTTTTTACACAAATGAAAAGTTCTACAAATACTTTACCCACTTCATGTGTCTCTTATTCAAGTGATTATGACTTCCCAAATTGTCCAAAGCTTTATGGTCAATGCACAACACAAAATATTTAGGCATCAAATAATGTCTCTACTTCTTCAAATCTTAAATAATAGCACAACACTCCTGATCATAAATTGAATACTTTTTCTTAGCATCATTCAAGTTCTCGCTAAAGAAAGCTACAAGTCTTCCTTCTTGACTCAAAATAGCTCCAATGGCACTTCCACTAGCATGAGAATCAACTTGTAAAACCTTATTAAAATTAGGTAAAGAAGAATGGGTAATTCTCCAACCTTCTTCTTCAATGTTTCAAAACTCTTATGCACTCCATGTGTCCATTGAAATCCTTTTTATCTCCTCTCATAGTCTCATCCATAGCATTACATACTGAACTGAAATTTTTTATGAACTTCCTATAGAAAATTTCTTATCGATGAAATGATCCAACTTCTACAACATTCTCAGGTGTAGGCCAATCAATAATAACTTTCACTTTTTCAAGATCAATCTTCAAGCCATCATCTAAAATCAAAAAACCAAGATACACAATTTATTCCTTCAAGAATAAATATTTCTTCAAATTAATTTGTAATTTTTCTTCCTTCAATATCTGTAATACTTGTCTAATATGCTCAAGGTGTTCTTCATTAGTCTTACTGAATATCAAGATGTCATCAAGATACACAATCACAAACTTATCCAAAAATGTCTTCAAAACCTCATTCATCAACCTCATGAAAGCTCTAGGTGCATTATTTAAACCAAAAGGTATAACCAACCACTCATACAAACCTTCATTACTCTTAAAAGTAGTTTTCCATCCATCTCCTTCTTTGATTTTGTTATGTTGATATCCACTTTTCAAATCAATCTTCGTAAAATACTTTTCTCTACTCAAATAATCCATTATGTCATCCATCCTAGTCAAAGGAAACCTATATTTCATTGTTATCTTGTTTATGTCTTTAGAATAAATGCACATTCTTTATACTCCATTCTTCTTAGGTGCCAATACAAAAGCTACAACTTAAGAACTCAAAATTTCTCTAATTAGACTCATTTCAAGCAGTTCTTACACTTCTCTATTCAATTCAGCAGGTGTCAATCTATGTGGTGCTTTATTAGGAAAACTAGCTCTCATTATCGAATCTATACAATGAATAATACTTCTCATAGGAAGTAAACCATCAAGTAAACTATTAGAGATAATGTTTTGGAATTTAACCAAAAAATATTCAAGCTCATCTTGTTTCTTAGCCTTCCTAGGAATTATGGTAAAACAAACATTCTGCTCCTTTACATCTTTAGAAAACTAATTTACTTCAACCAAACATACTCTTACTATAGTACAATGATTCTCACCAGGTTTCTCTACCAAAGGCAAAAAAAAAAAATTTCTTCCCACTAACCCAAATAGTATACCGATTCAATCTAAAATCATGAAATCCTTTGTTGGGTGATGCGACGTGCTCTCCTACCCACAGGTGGTTAATTATGTGGTGTTCCATGTTCACTAACAATCATGGCTTTTGGTGCAACAGCAAATGGGCCCTACAATTGAGTCATGGGTTCAAATCTCCCTGGTGCCTTCCTGACCCGTGTAAGCACCTGGTATGAGCATCGAGGGGGAGATTGTTGGGTGATGCGAATCGCTCCCCTTCCCATAGGTGGTTAATTATGCGGTGTTCCATGTTCACTAATATTCATGGCTTTTGGTTCAACGGCAAATGGGCCCTACATCCTTGTATATCATACTTCCAAGGTCTACGTAATAGAAAATGACAACAATCCATAGTCATAATACCACACAAGTCTTCATCATAATAATTTTGAATCTTTAATTGAACAAGGAATTGCTCACTTACAAGTAACTTATCCTCCTTCTAGATCCAAGCAACATGATAAGCCTTATGATGTCTTAGCCCCTACAACTACAACTTGTTAACCAGCTCCTCTGATGCCAAGCTATCTAAACTCCCACTATCAATGATTACTTTGCAACATTTTCTAGTGATCTTATAATTAATCTTGACTAAAATTTTTCTTAGAAAATGTTCTTCATCAATTTCCTCATTTTTCAAGAATTCTCTCAACATCAATTTCTCACCATGCTTAGGTTCATTTTGTGATTCAAAAAATTCTTCACAAGCCAAAGTATTTATGCTACTACTTCCAATCTTTTTTCTAGAATTAGTATATTCAAAGGCCATATGTTCTTCTCCTCCACACTTAAAACAAGTTCCCTTAAACCAAGACCTTTCTTCTCTTTTACCACCACTGTTATTCCTAGAGTAACCAATATAGCTACCCCTAGTGTAATTACCTATATTACCAACAAGTTCTTTCCATTAAACCTTCCCCTTATCCTACATTGCATGTTTAGATCTTCTACTTGCTCCATAGGTTCTACATCTGAGTCTTTGAAATCTTCCACGTCTTCCTTTTTGTCTTTGATCATGTTTCTTTTCCAATCTTTCTTCATCCTTCAAGGAATATTGATATGGTTCTTCCATACTATCCATATCAATATAGATAATCTCATCTTGAATTGATTTCCTCAAGTCATTCAAATATTTGGCCACCTTCTCAACTTCATCATCCACATGTCTAGATTTGGTATCTAACTTGTATAATTCCTTACTATATTCTTTTATAGTCATATCCTTTTGTCTCAAATTTTTCATTCTCCTCAATTTATTAACATGGTAATCTTCAATAAGGAACTTCTTCTTCATCTTGCCAGTCATCTTTTCCCATGTCATGATCTTCTTTTTCCTCTTTTTTTCCTTTCAATATGAAAATGATCACACCAAAGTGAGGCATGACCCTTCAAATTGGTGACTTTTATCTTAACCTTATTATTATTTGGAGTTCTTTCATACTCAAAGTACTTATCCATCTCAGAGATCCAATCCAATAAAATATTCGTCTCAAATCTTTCATCATAGAAAGAAACTTCAATAGCAGGTGTGGAGCTTTCCCTAAACAAAACTCTCAGAAGAAGTTCCTCATTTTGTTCTATCTTAGTTATAGAATTAGGATTAGGTGCATCTTCTTCATCATCAGTAACTTCCTTAAGATGTATACCTCTTCTCTTGGTTATCTCAAAAGATTCAAGTCTCGCTGCAATCTGCCTCAACATATCCATTATCACATTATCAGCATTTCCTCTACCTCGAACCATCTTGACAATAGTTATTGCCAGATTGTAACCTTGTCCAAGTTATAGATCATGTTCCATATCTTCACCCTACAACCAATCCAAACTACAGTTCTCCACGATCCCAAACTCACAAGGAAAGAAAACCTTCCTATGATACCACTTGATGCAAGGCTGGTAGGGAGAGGGAGTCAATATAAGATTAGATCATATCACCTAAGAAATTTCCAAGAGTACACACAGAAGAAAACACATAATTGTAGAAAAGAGACCATAGAATTTATAGATTACTTGATGATAAAATATGTCATCAATTAGAAACCAACATGTTTGGTTGTAAGGCCTTCCTGGTTGCAACCATAATAATGAATTTAAAACATCAAATATTGAAACTCACAATCTTTAGACTTTCTTCTATCATACTAATCTCATGCTACTTTCTTACAACAAATCCAAGTTCTTATATAGCCAACTAGATCCGAAGTTGGCCAATCATGCATTTAATTACAATATAGGTATTTTCTTGGAGATGTAAACCATAATGCAAGAAATGGTCATCAATTATTCATGCACTCTTAAAGGTAGGTCCAAACATGATCAAAGAGTCAACTCCTAACCACACAAGATGTCTTTTTATCATAGGAAACTACACCAAAAGTAATAAAACACCGCATTGGATGAAAGCACAGGAAATAAAAATCGGAGAAAATAATCCATAATACAAAGCGCACGACACATGAACTTATGTGCTCATAGGATAAGGTCCTCAACATAATGTCAATCGCACTCAACTCAACACCAAAAGCAACAATGACTACGTCATAAACAACAAAGTGGTACAAAAAAAACAAAGCAAGATTTTAGTTGATGCAATATTTCTCATTGACCCAAGATGCTCCTACATTAGTACAACATAATAATTTACAATTATTATTTATGCAATCTAAATATGTAATGCATCTAATCATATGTCACTTTAACTATAATAAAAGGTGACCTATAATACACCCAAACATCTAAAACATTGTCTAAATGAACATCTAAAAAAAAATCAACATCTAAATATTTGAAAAGGGAGGAGAGAGAGAAAGAGGGAGGTAGGAAAGAGAAACTAAGGAAAAAAATGGAAGAGAGAGAAAGAGATAGGGATGAAAGAGGAAGAGAGGATTGGAGGAGAGAGAAAGAGTAAGTGATGAAAGATGAAGAGATGAGAGAGAAAAAGAGGAGAGAAGAAGGGAGGAGAGAGAAAGAGAGGAGAAAAGAAGGGAGGAGAAAGAAAGAGAGGAGAGAGGGAGAGAGGGGAGTGGAGAGAGAAAGAGAAAATGATGAAAGGGGATGAAAGGAGAGAGAAATGGAGGATGAGAGGAGAGGAACAAGAATTTTTAAGTTTTTGGGTTTTCTAAGTTTAGTACTTAAAAAAAAAATTAAATTTTTTTGTGTAATGATATTTTGTTTTTATTTTTTTACCTAATGCTTTTGTTTTTATTGTTTTACCCAATACTAATGTTTTGGTTTTGATGCAGGAGCATCCAGAGGTATAAGGGCAATCCTGTGTCACCCAAAAAAATGTACTTAGACTTAGTTTCTGTTTCATGTGTTTTCATTTCTGGATACCCATTTGGGTCAAATAAAGGTTCCAACTCTCACAGCCCCACTACTAGTGTGTTTGAAAATCTTGAAAAAATAGGAGCATGTAATTAGGCCATCATTTTGGTAAACTAGAAGGTGTGAATTGGCTAGATGAATGTAATCATGATTTAGAGCATTCCAGAAAAAGAATCAAGTCAATAGGCCCCACGGTTTGAAAGTTATTGCAGTTTTTCAAGTTTTGGAGACCTCCTAAGAATGCTTCAAAGTCAGGTTAGGGGCATTAAATGACCTCAAAAAGGGCCAAAAAATGGGGGACGAGCGAAGCTGGTCCATAGGGCTATAGAGCACTTCGAGAGCTTTCTCGAAATGTAAACGGTTCATCAATCAGAGCTACAGTTCAAAAGTTGTGCCTCCCGAAAGTTCGGTTATCGTTTTTGGATTCTTCTAGATTTGTGCCGACTTCTACCACAGCTTCTAAAACCTTCTATTTGGTCGGTGGATGCCTACTAGCACTTTCTAGAATGTACTCCTAGTACTTAACCCTCCAGGGTCTATTTAAGGAGATTTCTGGCATTGTAAAAGGCAGTTCGGAGTGGAGTTTGAGAGGAGATACTGAAAGGAGAAATTATCTCCAGATTTATGCTATTGTAAGCCCTTAGGGCATGTTTTGTAGTTTATTTTTCTCTGTACTATTTGTACTAGCTTATTTTCTCAGTTAATATATTTTCCCCTTTTCTGTTGTATCCATTATGTTCTTGGGTCATGTCTCCATCAAGTGGTATCAGAGCAGGTTTTCCTGAGTGTGTAGACAAAGCACCGACTGTGAGGCAGTTTACACCAGGACTGTGTGGTTGTGGGTACAAGTTAGTAGATGCCTCCATGAAGAGAGTGTGGCAGAAGGGAAAGAGCTATTAATCTTGAGGAGGTTAGAGCCCTCCAAAGGTAGGTACAAGCATTGCAGTAGGAGCTCCATAGAGGAGCAAATGTTGCTGCAGGTGACAACAGTGAGGATGACAATGAAGAAGAAGTAATTGGACCAGAAGGGGAATTTTACAGGGAAGTTCTGAATCATGTAGAAGAAAGGCTTTTTAGGGTCATTACTAAGTTTGAGAAAAGACCTACAATTGAAGTGGGTGTATTTTCAGGAAATCTGAAACCAGATGAGTTGATCAATTAGATCAATGAACTAGAAGAATACTTTGAGTATGAAGATATCAGGGACCCAGATAGGGTTAAGTTTGCAAAGGCCAAACTGAAAGGCCATGCCAAAATCTAGTGGCAAGAGGTTCAATTGGAAAGAAACAGAAGAGGAAAGGAGAAGATCACAAGATGGGATCGCATGGTGGACAAATTGAAGAAGCAGTTCATTCCTGTGGACTACGAGCTGGATCTGTTTAAGAAGATGCATGCATTAAAGCAAGCAGGAAGATCAGTCCAAGAATATACAAAGGAGTTTTACCGACTCTTGATTAGAGTAGGGCATGCAGAAGCAAATAAGGAGAAGGTTTCTCATTATATTAGTGGGTTGCAACCTAGCATCCAGGAGGAATTAAGTCTGGTAAGAATGACTAGCGTTGAAGAGGCATACCAGTTTTCCCTATGAGTTGAAGAGAAGCTGAATAAAAGGTTTGAAGGAAGACAAAGAGGGTGTGGTCAAGGAGGAAGGGGAAGTGGTAGATCATCTGGAGGCCACAATGAAACTCAAAATAAAAATGAAGATGAGGGTACTAGTAGGAACCAGAGGAATGAGGGTTTCAACCGCTCCCGTGATCAAGACTTTGGAAATCAAAGAGGAAGAGGTAGAGGACGTGGACAAGGAAGAGGAGGCTTTCGTGGTACCTGTTTCCATTGCAATGAAGAAGGTAATCGTGCCTTTGAATGCCTTCAATGACAAGGAAGGACAGATAGGAGAGCTGAAGGCCAAGCTAGGGTTGCTCATGTGCATGAGGATGCACAATCATCACATTCAGAGGATGTAGAAAGAGGAGAGACCTTGGTAAATGAAAGAGTTCTACTAAGTGGTGAGATTGAACCAGGACAATGGAGGAGTTTGTTCCATACCAGATGCAAGTGTGACGATAAATGTTGTGACGTGATCATTGATGGTGGTAGCACTGATAACTTGGTATCATAAGAGATGGTCTCTAAGCTAAAGCTCAAGAGGGAGAAACATCCCCAGCCCTATCGGATTGCTTGGGTAAAAGATGATCATAAGGTCCTAGTAAGTGAACAATGTTTAGTGATTACCATGATGAAGTTCTCTGTGATGTTATTTCGATGGATGTTTTCCATCTATTATTGGGTAGACCATGGCAGTTTGATAGACATGCAGTACATGATGGAAATGCAAACACATACTCTTTGACAAAGGATGGAGTTTGCCACAAATTGAAGCCCATGAAAAAGGAAGGTGAAAAGGTATGTAGCAGTGCTAGGATTTGTCTTGTTGATGAAAGGAAATTTTTAGATGGCATGAAACATCAGCATATGTGCTATGCTTTGAATCCTAGGAAAGATAAAGAAGGTAGTAGTGAAATACCACTTGAAGTTTCAGATTTACTAGGGGAGTTTGGAGATATTATCTTTGATAATGTTCTAGATGGATTGCCACCAGTAAGGCAAATTAGTCATCAGATAGATCTGATTCCAGGAGCTAGTTTTCCTAACAAGGCTGCTCATAGGATGACTCCTACTGAAACAGAGGAGCTAAATAGACAGGTTCAGGAGCTGTTGATGAAGGGCTTGATTCGAGAGAGCCTGAGTCCATGTGCAATACCTGTAGTACTCGCACCAAAGAAGGATGGAGAGTGGAGGATGTGTATAGATTCTCGAGCTATAAATAGGATAACCATTAAGTACCGATTTCCTTTGCCAAGGATGGATGATCTTATGGACTGCTTGAGTGGAGCTCAGTACTTCACAAAGATAGATCTCAAGAGTGGCTATCATCAGATATGGATTTGAGAAGGAGATGAGTGGAAAATAGGCTTCAAGATCAAGGAGGGTCTTTATGAGTGGTTGGTCATGCCCTTTGGATTGACGAACGCCCCAAGCACCTTCATGCGGCTCATGAATGAGGTACTTAAGAAGTTCTTTGGAAAATTTGTTATTGTCTATTTGGATGATATTTTAATTTTCAGCAAGACTTTGGAAGAACATTTACTGCATATTCATAGTGTCCTTTAAAGGTTAAAGGGAGAGAAACTGTTAATTAATCTGAAGAAGTGTATCTTTGCAAAAAGGGAGTTAGTCTATTTGGGGTTTGTTATATCACCTGAAGGTCTCAAAATGGATCCGGAGAAGGTAGAAGCCATCTTGGAATGGCCTACTCCAAGGTCTGCTATTGAGGTAAGATCATTTCATGGTCTGGTTAGTTTCTACAGGAAGTTTATTAAGAATTTCAGTGGCATATGTGCACCCCTAACTGATACAATAAGAGGGGATAGAAAAGAGTTCAAATGGACTGCAGCAGCTGTAAGAAGTTTTGACTTGCTGAAGAAGAAGGTGACAGAACAGCCTGTGTTGGCACTTCAAAATTTTAGAAAGGTTTTCCATGTGGATTGTGATGCTATTGGTAGCGCTATTGGGATTGTATTAAGCCAAGAAGGTAAGCCTATTGCATATTTTAGTGAAAAATTGAATGATGCAAAGAAGAAGTATTTTGTTTATGATCAAGAGTTCTATGCATTAGTTCAGGCCTTAAAGAAATGGAGGCATTATTTATTGCCAAAGGAATTTGTTTTGTATACCAATCATCAGGCATTACAGTACCTAAATAGCCAAGGTAAATTGAATCAGAGGCATATGAAGTGGGTAGAATTCTTGCAGAGTTATACATTTGTGTTGAAGCATAGAAGCGGAAAATCTAACAAGGTTGTAGATGCACTAAGTAGGAGACAGTCATTGCTTATAGTAATGCAGGTTGAAGTAGTTGGGTTTGATGAACTCAAGAATTTGTACCCCAAGGATCCTGATTTTGCTGAAGCATGGAAAGCTTGTAAAGAACCTGTTGTTGTAGATAGAACCAAGTGGTTAGACTATTTGATTCAGGATGGCATGTTGTTCAAGGGTAGTCAATTGTGCATTCCAAGGAGTTCCATGAGGGAAAATCTGATTAAGGAGAAACATAGTGGAGGGATGGCAGGGCATTTTGGTCAAGATAAGACCATTGCCATTCTTAGAAAACATTATTTTTGGCCTCAAATTTCATAGGATGTGAAGAAGTTTGTACAGAGTTACCAGGTTTGTCAAGTTACCAAGGGGTTTAGTCACAATACTGGCCTATATCAGCCATTGCCTGTTCCATCAAGGCCATGGGAGGACATAAGTATGGATTTTGTTCTTGGATTTCCAAGGACACAAAGGGGTAATGACTCAATATTCGTGGTGGTTGATAGGTTCTCCAAAATGGCACATTTCATTCCATGCCACAAAACTCATGATGTTGTCCATATTGTAGACTTATTTTTCAAAGAGGTGGTAAGACTACATGGTCTTCCAAGGAGTATAGTTTCTGACAGAGATACTAAATTTGTAGAGTATTTCTGGAGGACATTGTGGAAAAAGTTGAGAACAAACTTGAAATTCAGTTCCACGCATCACCCACAAACTGACGGCCAAACAGAAGTGGTAAACAGAAGTCTGGGCAATTTTCTGAGATGTTTAGTTGGGGATAAGCCCAAGGGATGGGATTTGATTCTACCCCAAGCAAATTTTTCTTACAATAACTCTATAAATAGGAGTACAGGAAAATCACCATTCCAAATTGTATATGGGAATAGCCCAAGGACTACACCAGAGTTGAGGAAGATAGAGCAAGGGGAGAGGACAAGTGCTGAAGCGGAAGAATTTGCTGAACATATCAAGCGTCTACATGAGGAGGTTCAAGCACACATTACCAAGATGAATCGAGAGTATAAAGCTAGGGCTGATCAAAGGAGAAGACATAAGGAATTTCAAGTAGGAGATCTAGTCATGGTGCACTTACGAAAAGAAATATTTCCAGCCGGTACTTACAACAAGCTGAAAATGAAGAAATTTGGCCCCAGCAAAATTTTGAAGAAACATGACTCGGGAAATGCATATGAGGTGGAACTACTAGATGGTATTCACATTTCTCCCATTTTCAACATTGCAGATTTGACAGAATATCATGATGATGGTGCAGATGAGGAGCTAGTGTTAGAGCCATGTCCAATTCCTGCTTCTAAGAAGGAGGAGATAGAAGACATTCTAGATCATCGTGTGGGTAGGAGTACCAGAAATAGGCAGTATGAAGAGTATTTGGTGAAGTGGAAAGGACGATCGATCAAGGACTCAACTTGGATTTCAGCAGCTGAGGTTTCCCATTTGGAATTTCCTCTACCATTCATAAAGTGACAGGGTCACTTTTCAATCTACCCTGGGTGTCTGATGCAAGAGCATCCAGAGGTGTAAGGACAATCCTGTGTCACCCAAAAAAAATGTACTTAGACTTAGTTTCTGTTTCATGTGTTTTCATTTTTGGATACCCATTTGGGTCAAATAAAGGTTCCAACTCTCATAGTCCCACTATTAGTGTGTTTGAAAATCCCAAAAAAAATAGGAGCATGTAATTGGGCCTTCATTTTGGTAAACTAGAAGGTTTGAATTGGCCAGATGAATGTAATCATGATTTAGAGCATTCCAGAAAAAGAATCAGGTCAATAGGCCCCACGGTTTGAAAGTTATTGCAATTTTTTGGGTTTTGGAGACCTCCTAAGAATGCTTCAAAGTCAGGTTAGGGGAATTAAATGACCTCAACAAGGGCCAAAAAATGGGGAATGAGAAAAGTTGGTCCATACGGCTATAGAGCGCTTCGAGAGCTTTTCGGAAATGTAAACTGTTCGTCAATCGGAGCTACGGTTCAAAAGTTATGCCTCCCGAAAGTTCGGTTACCATTTTTGGATTCTTCTAGATTTGCGCCGACTTCTACCGTAGCTTCCGGAACCTTCTATTTGGTCGGTGGATGCCTACTAGCACTTTCTAGAATGTACTCCTAGTCCTTAACCCTCCAGGGTCTATTTAAGGAGATTTTTGGCATTGTAAAAGGCAGTTCAGAGTGGAGTTTGAGAGGAGATACTGAAAGGAGAAATTATCTCCAGATTTATGCTATTGTAAGCCCTTAGGGCATGTTTTGAAGTTTATTTTTCTCTATACTGTTTGTACTAGCTTATTTTCTCAGTTAATATATTTTCCCCTTTTCTGTTGTATCCATTCTGTTCTTGGGTCGTGTCTCCATCAGGTTTTCTACATACAATTTGTGTTTATGTATTAAATACCTATAGTTTATGTCAATTCAACTATGTGTATTTTATATACCAAATTTATATTAAAATAATAATTTTTAAAGTAAATGCAAGAAAATTCTAAATACTTATAATAAAAGTAATTAACAATGTAGAAAAACAATCAAAGAAATCTATTTTTTTAAACAAAAAAATAGAAAACAATGAAATAAAATTATTAAAAACAAGTAAACATACCTGATGCAATTTTTTTAAAAGCTAGGGAGGGAGGGGGATCGGTAGGGATCCACAAACTGAGCTTGTGTCCTCTTCCAATTGCGGTCACATTTTCACTCACAATAAATGAGCAAAAATGAGTTGAAATTTGATTTTTGATATTTTTAGCAATTGGGTGTCAGATATTAAACAAATTGGGTGCATGATTTGTTCAAAATTGGTTATCCAATTAGCTTTGGGAATTTCATGAATCCAAAGCTCAATTTGTAAAAACTAGTTGCCTAATTTTTGAAAAATGGATTGGTTTCCCAAACCTAATTGAGTGCCCAGTTTCACAAGATTGGGGACTCAATTTTGGAGAAGTCTCATCTTGCCCAAGGATTTACGTACAAATCCTAATTCAAATGCAAGATAGATGATTTCTAGAATTCCTCGATGAATATGACTTTGGTATTGAGTATATCAAAGGGAAAGAGAACATAGTAGATGATGCTATTAGTAAAAGAAGGAACATTATTGTTATATCTACCACGAGGACATTCCTAAGAGAGAAGATATTGCAAAACCTTGTAGATGATGAACATTATGAGATGGACAAGTAAACTTTGTACACAGATCCATCTAATTACCATTTTCACAGTTTTAATTTTGATATTGATGATCTTTTGAAATATAAAGACTAGATTTGCATTCCCAATTGAGAAGGGTTCAAGAAGTTAGTAATGGAGGAGATGTATTGTACTCCCTTTTTGGATCATTCAGGGGTGACTAAGATGGTTTTCAATATGAGGCCACTTTAATTTTTCTCAAGGTTGAAGTGTGATGTGTCAGCTTACATAGCCCAATATTTAGAATGCTAGTGTGTTAAGGTTGAGCATGTTCATCTATTTGGATTACTATGTCCACATAACATACCAAAATATAAATAGAAATTTATCATAGTGGACTTCATCCAAGGATTACCTATGACAAGGAAATGATGTTATTTTATTATAGTTGTGGTTGATAAGTTAACCAAGTACCACATTTAAATCTTGATAGTTTGTGAGATAGATACTTGGCGTTAGTCAAGAAATTTGTGAGGGAGATTTTTACATTGCATGTTGACCTAAGACCATTATTTCTAATAGGTACACACAAATAACATCAATTTTTTGGATAACCTTAAATACTTCACGAGGTACATGACTTAATTTTAACACTGCTTACCATCCATAGACAAATGGTCAGATGGAAAGGGTGAACCAAGAGTTAGCAGATTTTCTCTACATGGATCAATACTAGAAATAGGAATAGAATCTTCCTTTGGTTGATTTTTCTTATAAAATATTATACCATGGTAATTTGGGGATGGAACCATTTGGGGTGCTTTAAGGGTACAAGTGTCACACACCTGTCAGTTGGGATAGAATCAAGGATCATATTATGATTAGTCATAAGATATTGTGAGAGATGAAAGATTAGGTGGCATTGATCCACTAATGACTAAAGGAAAAAATAGACATACATAAGAGATATGTAGATAGAAATTGTACCTTTAGACAGTTTCATGTAGGGGATAAAGTGTTTTTTTGTGCACACCCTGACAAGAATTTAATCTCTCTTAGAAATTCTTCCAATCTTCCATTGAGATATGTGGGACCTTTTGTTTTTTTATGGTCATCAACATTATAGATTAAAAACTTTCTCTACTACCTTCTCTGACCTATATCCATAATGATTTTCATGTATCTTTTCTTAAATTATATCATCCTGATGTGTCTTACTTTAAATTGACATGATTTGTAGGTTAAGGATATGGGAGGTAGTGTTGTTGAAGCCTACTTGTCTTGTTGATCAGTGCACCATTCATATACATTTCAGAGAAGTTTTGTAGTACAAGGTTTAGTGGGGCTGATTCTCTGTCAATAATGCCACTTGGGAGGATGCATATGGTATGCATCGATCCTTCCCACATTTTTGAATAGAATCTTTGATACTATTTTTAATACTATGTATATATTATGATGGGAGCTCATTTTTTGTTGTGTTTATCTGACATCGAGTCAATATCTCTTCCTAGAGGGGAGGGACATCATGATTGAACATTGGCAATATTTGACTACTTTGACTTAGTTTTCATTGTTTGACTCTGAGTTGTTATGTTCTAGTCACTTTTCTTTTAGACTTTGGTCAAAAAGTAATAGATAGTTTGACCTTATATTATGAGTAATTGTATTAAGCTTCTATGATTTTCTTATTTCATGATGTTGATATAGTCATCTTAAAGAGATGAAGTGATGATATATTTATATGATGTGCATTATGTTGGTTATGATATTGTTCCATAATGTTATAATACTATTTAAATTGCACACATGATGTTATAATGAGGTGAAAATATGATGTATATTTCCACGATCATGATGAAAATTTATTTACATATGAGGATATGAAATTACATATGAGATGTAATACTCATAGATCTCAATTATATGGATACTGACTCTTTGGGATGTTATCAAGGGTCTGAGTTTTGCAAGGATGAAAGCAAAAGTGTAGTTGAGGTAGAGGAGGCTAGCTCCTCAATCGTTTTGGATCTAGATAATCTGGTTCACACACATAACATATATATCTTATTCATAATTGGGTA
The DNA here is from genome assembly GCA_028749045.1 of Cupressus sempervirens. Taxonomy (NCBI): domain Eukaryota; kingdom Viridiplantae; phylum Streptophyta; class Pinopsida; order Cupressales; family Cupressaceae; genus Cupressus; species Cupressus sempervirens. The sequence goes on along the minus strand of CM053783.1, from coordinate 402,415,252 downwards.
TACAACTTTTATTTCTACTCTTAATCCTAAATTAATTGTGACTATATAATTTAGGTTGATTAAGGATGTACTCTACCATATCTTAAAATAAATAAATGCTAATTCTTACTAACATTTGATTTCTAATAGAATTGCAATTAGTTTATGTTTATCAAGTGTTACAATGAAATGCATGAAGAAATAATAAATTATTTTTGTTATATTTTTTACAAAATATTAAATATGGATTTGAAACCACCAATTTAAGGGTTATGAAATTAAAGGCTCCTTATTGCTTTGTAAGGAGATGGAGAAACAAGTGGCACAAACATGAGTAAGAAGTTAGTATTTTTTGGGGCTGAAAGTACAAGAGAGAGGTAGCGGATTCTTTAAAAATTAGTGAGCCCACACCCCAAAAATGACATGTGTTAGGATGGATATAAAAAAGAAATAAAGAAACACAGAAAAAAGAAACTTAGGAAGAATTAAGAATGGGGAACTAGAAAATTTGATCTCAGCATTGGGAAATGGATGTTGGGTTTTAGAAGAAGCATTGGTAGAATCAGACCCTAAAAATAGGCATACAACTTTTCTACTAGAATATATATTAGTTTTTGTAGACTGGCATGGGAAGCTTATATAGTTGCATGGGATAAAGTTGGCAAGTGCTAGACATAAGAATTGAGTTGGTATAATCTTTTGCAATCAACCAGGTTCTCATTCTCTAAAACAAAATTCCATCTATATCTAATCAAAAAAAATATACATAGGAAGGAATAATGTGGTTGTTGTATATCTATTGTTAATGGATGATATAGATTTTTGAATGTCAAGAAAATAATTATTTCTTGTTAACTGTCCATAGGCTCAAAAGATATTGCTTAGATGAACCCTATAAAATATTGATAAGTCTTAAACAAATAAAATTGTTGAGAATGTAGCATCAATCGGATATGTTACAGATTGGCATAATCATATATGAATTTTTTATATACATATATATATGTACACACACATACACATACATACATACATACATACATATACATATACATATATATACATACGTACATATACATATATATACATACGTACATATATATATATATATATATGCATATGTATATATATAAAATCAAAGAAATTATGTTAATATTGTTTATATACTAATTACTATATCTAAATTCATTCTAATCATCAATCAAAATTGTGCCTTGCATCGGCACCAATATCATGTGTAATGATTATCATTGGTCAAGGAATGTATTAGCATCAATCAAAAGATGTAATTGCATTGGCACTTTATTTTTTGTATGTTAGTAGTTTCCATGTTTCATAATACATCATCCGCTCTCATTAAGGGAAGGTATTTTGACTTATTTGGATTGTCATTCATTTAGGTCATGACCCTACATGGACCAAGCCATATAGAGTCGTGAATCTACATGGAGGGTGGCTATTCAAATGGATATTTACATAAATATGATCACTGATGGAAAATAACTAATCAATTAAAGGCATCACCTAATACATCTACAGTTTGGAAAACAACATCAGCAAAGTTATATTAATATAAAGAAGGTCTCACCATATACATATTGTAGAAACTATATTGTTGGAGAATAAATTAAGATATATCAATATCAACAAGTGATATAGTGTAAATCTATATCTATTAAATCTTTATATCATATCCAATATTCCTTAGCATGGTACCAGAGCCAAACTGATAGAGATGAAATAAAGATAGTAAAGTTTTAATTAAAATTTTAGACTTTAATTCATTTCTTTTTAAAGTGCAATCATGGTAAACGGTGTTAAACTCAAGGATAGACTTGAAGCTGCATCAAATTTTGTATCATGGAGAATTTGAATTATGATGATACTTTAAGAACTAGAAATAGAAACCCATGTAGAAAAAAACAAATCAATGCCTAATAAAGATCGACATAAAATAATATGGAAAATAAATAATAATAAAGCCATAAAAATTATTATTGATGTTTTTAAGGATCGTATCCTTCCAGCTATGTCAAAATTGAGAATTTCTTATGATATATTCATGAATATTCAAAATACATATGAGATCAATAATACAAGACGATATCTTACCTTAAAACAACTTCTCCATATCAAAATGAATAAAGAAGAAATAATTACATCTTATTTTATCAGAATTTCAGAATTGTAGATCAACTTTCAACTATTGGAAATAATATAGATGATATGAAATTATCCCTAATAGACCTTAAAGGGTTACCAACTACTTGGGAATCCTTTATCTGAGGTATTAGTGCATGACCTACTCTACCAAAATTTGATCAACTTAAAAATGACTGCACTATGGAAGAATCAAGGCAAATTACAAGAGGGATTTGTCCAAATAAAGAGGGAAAAATTCAATCCCTACTTGCTAACACAAAAAAATAGAGGGAATAAAATAAAATTCAAATGAAAAAGAGGGAAGAATAATCAAAGCCACAAAAATAGAGATATGTCTAAAATTCAATGTTACAAGTGTAATAAGTTTGGACACACTCACAGGTACTACTGCTTGGTAAGAAAGCAAAAAATCCACTATTCTTATTAGCCTTATCAAGTGAACTAAACTCAAACAAGAATACTTGGATAATTGATAATGGAGCATCTTGAAACATAATTGAATTCAAAGATCGGTTTAAAACTTTTGAAGGCCACTCAACTAAAGAGGTCAATAGGAGATAATTCAACCTATGTAATGAAAGGAATTTGGACCTATTCAATTCAAGTAAAAATTGGAGTTACCCTACAATTGAAAAATGTTCTATTTGTACCTAGTATTAAAAGAAAGCTAGTCTTCATTTCTAGCCTAGCAGATCAAGGGTATCATGTCACCTTTTAGGAAGATAAAGTGTTATCCTAGTCTAAAAAATTCAACATAAAAAATGCAACCTCTATAGGGTTTAGAGATGGAAGTTTAATTATATAAACTCTGTAATGTTCAAAATCTTACACTAAATCATGAAGTTTCTAATACTAATGAAATTTGGCATAGAAGGTTAGGCCACCTCCATTTTCATGCCCTACCCTCCATAGAAAAACTATGATAGGATTACCACATCTAAAATCTAAACATATTGCAACCTACAAAGGATGTGCCTTAAGGAAGAACTCTAAATGATCATTTTCACATAGTGAATATAAATCAAAAGTTGTACTAGAACTTATCCATGCTGAATTGTGTGGTCCTATGTCAATACCCTTATTAGGGGGATTTTTGTATTATTTAATTTTTTGTTGATGAATACTCTAGGAAAACTTGGTTTATTTTCTAAAATATAAAGAATCAAATACAGTACTATTAAAAATTAGAAAAATTAAGGCTTTTGTGGAAAATAAAATTGGGAAGAAAATCAAGACTCTAAGATCTGACAATGGGGGTGATTACATTTTTTAACACTTTAAATAATTATGCACTTCCATTGGGATTAAGAGGGAGTATATAGTACCTTATAATCCACACCATAATGAAGTGGAAAAAAGGAAAAATAGAACTATCATTGAATCTTCTAAAGCCATGATGCATGATCAAAATCTTCACATCTTGTTATGGGCTAAAGCCGTAAATATGATAGTTTACATCCAAAACAGATGACCTCATTCAATCTTAGAAAATATAACTCATGAAGAAGCCTTTACAAGAAACAAACCTGATTCAAGTCACTTGAGAATTTTCAACTATCATGTGTATATTCATGTCCCTAAAGAAAAGATATCCAAACTAGAACACTCTAGGAAGAAAGACATATTTTTTGGGTATAGTGAATCCTCTAAAGGTTATAGAGTTTATATTCCAAGACAAATAATTATTGAAATTAGAAAATATGTTAAATTTGAAGAAGATAGTGCACATAAACTTTCTAAAAGCATTGAAGAATCCAATGAGGAACCAACTACAAAATTAGATAAAAACTCTACAGTTGAGACTAAAAGGGAGAAATCTTCATAAGATCATGAACCCTTATCATCTAATACTTAAAATGTTGAAATCCCTAACAACAAGAAAAGGCCACTATGGACAAGGAAGATGATTGAATAAAATAATGCAACACCTGATGAAATCCTTAGAGAAAGTAAGAAAATAAGAAGTCATGCATGCTATGTTGCTCTTATATCCAAACTCATCAAATATGAACCATCAAGTGTTGAAGAGGCCTAAACATGTGAAGCTTAGAAAGATACAATGATTGAGGAATACTAATCTATATTAAAAAATGATGTATATGATATCATATCAAGACCTAAGGACAAATCAATTGTCTCCTCAAAATGGTTATTCAAAACCAAACATGCACCAAATGATAGTATTGAAAAACACAAAGCCAAATTCATTGCCAAGGGGTTTTCTCAAAAGGTTGAAATTGACTATGAAGAGACATTTTCTCCAGTTGCTCGATATACCTCTATGAGAACCATTATTTCTATTGTAGCATCCAAAGGATGAAGATACATCAAATGGATGTAAAGACTACTTTTTTGAATGGTGTTATTCATGAAGAAGTATATCTAGAGAAATTAGAACGCTTTGTCACTCATGAAAAAAACTCTTAGTGTGTAAATTGAAGAAATTTCTCTATGGCCTTAAATAAGCCCTTGGGGCATGGTATAAAAGGATAGACAAGTATCTTACCACACTAGGATACTCCAAACATAAAGAAAATCCTAATATATACTACAAAGTATCAGATTGTGACATGTTAGTACTTGTTCTTTATATTGATGACTTACTAATAATAAGGGAAGATCATCTCATTGTACAATGCAAACAAGATATTGTGGTTGAATTTTATATGAAGGCATGATGCACTACTTTTTGGGTCTAGAAGTATGGAAAAAGGAGAACTACATTTTCCTAAATCAAGGAAAATATACTATTAACATCTTGACTAAATTCAGGATGATGGACCGTAAACCATTATCCACACCAATGGAGACAAATCTTCATAAGCTTAAAGGTGATGTGTTTGGATTTGAACCTACAAATCTCAAATTCTAAAGAAAGATGATTAGGTCCCTAATGTATTTGGAGAATACTCACCCTAATATTTGTGATGCAACAAATGCATTAAATCAATTCATGTGTGAACCTAAGAAAATTCATCTTATGGAAGCCAAACACATTTTGAGATACTTACGAGGAACCAATGGATTTGGTCTATATAATGACAATGTTGAAATTGAAATTCAAGAGTATTCAGATTCAAACTAGGCCAAAATTTCGTTGACCGTAAAAGTACTACAAAATGTTGTTTTAACCCTGGTTCTACTATGATATCTTGGTTTAGCAGGAAGTAGTCAAAAGTTTCTCAGAGTACCACTAAATCTAAATAGATAGCTTCCTCTATGGGAGCTTGAGAAGCATTATGGTTAAGGAAGTTAGCAATTGGACTATTTGTGGAGTCCTTTAATCCTATAGTTATATGTTGTGATAATTAAAGTTGCATTAAACTATCAATAAATTATTTTTTCCATAACAAACCCAAGCACATAGAAATTCCCTACTACTACATCAGAGATATGGTAGATAGGAATGTCATCAAGTTTGTATTTATCAACACTGAAAATAAGAGTGTCGAACTAAAGCTCTTTCAAAGATGAAAGTGGATTACTTCACAGGTAAACTTGGTATGACTAAAATGTAATGTAACTCCTAAGATAAGTCTCTGACATGTTTAAATTTAACATATATTCATTTATATTTTAAATGTTAAAAGAGTTACAATGTTGCATATGTGAATTATGTCATGAAAGGTGATGATCTTTCATTTGATATATTTGTAAGGTCGCTATTGTAAGGTGACGATCTTACCAATAGTTTGACCAGTTATCATGATAGACTATATTAAGTTTTAGTCCTAGAATGTGTTGGAGATTGTAATAACAAAACTCATCATGATAAACTACATTAAGTTTGATGAAGGGTAATCCCCTTAATACCATAGACACATAATAGAAACAAATAAATAGCAACAATTTGCAAGAACAAAATATGAGCTTCTTATTATCGCCACAAATGTTAAATTATAGAATTTCGAAATACAATATGCAAACCCACATGGGCACCTTCCTTACAATAACTTGCTACAAAAAATTGTAAACTATCACCCAAAGCCCAGACAATGTATAGGCATTCCTTATATAGGCATTGTTACACTGCCTAGGACATTTCTAGACATTAGACCCAAAATTATATATAGAGTTGTCCCAATACACCTTTGGCACTCATTTTGAAAATTTTGGTCAGTCAACTTTGGAAGGCCATAACATTCAAACTATTTCTTTGATTAGCTATTATAACCACTTTTTAGAATCCTCAGCTTCAGATCTACATGGCATGACTTGTGCAAGCTCTACTCAACCCCATTTAGAGCCCATCTAAGGCCTTTAAGGTCTTCATGGTGAGACTAAAGTTTTTATACCAAAATTACACACCAAAAAGTCATAATAAATCCATGAATACTCATGATATGACATTGAGCCTCAACTCGTAGGCTGATACATCCAAGATGAACATCAATCTCTAAAATTAGGACATTATGAGCTCATATAATTGACATGCTAAGAAGCAAGCCTTCATAGACAACAACTCTACACTGAGACAACCCTTATTCAAGAAACAAAAAGGAAATATTTTTGGGTGATGCAAGATTTCTCTTAGACCCAGGATGCTCCAGCATCAAACACCCAAGGTAATTTGAGAAGTGAACTTGTCACATCTCAGGAGTTCAAAGGAAAGACAAGAAATTTAACCTCATCCCTTGCTAGGCATTATGAGTCTTCCATTAGCCTCTATTTCCATTTGACTAGGTACTCTTCATAAGTTGTGTTCCTTGTACTTTTTCCAACATGGTTTATCTCTTCAATCTCCTTGTAGTCGAACTACGTGTTGGAATACTCCATTGTATCTCTACAATGTCATCTCCATCACCTCCTTCATAATACTCTCTCAAATCTAAAATGTTAAATGTTGGTGAAATATTCAATTAAACAGGCAACTCTACTTCATAAGAATTTCAAAATATGTGCTTTTTCATTATCTTGCACAGTCCAAACTTCCTCATTTTCAACTTATTATATGTACCCACTAGAAAACGTTTCTTTCTCAAATGAACCATGACTTCATCTCCAAACTAATATTCCTTATACCTCCTTTTCACATATACCATAGCCTTGTACTATGTATTCATCTTAATAATGTGCTTCCTCACCTCCTCATGGATATTCTTCAAATGTTGAGCAAATTCTTCCACTTCAACACTACTTATTTCTCCTTTATCCAATTTTCTTAATTCAAAAGCATTTCTGGGACTACTCCCATATACAATCTGAAATGGTGATTTACAGGTACTTCTATTGATAAAATTATTGTATGTAAATTATGCCTATGGTAAAATCAGATCCCAACACTTTAGTTTATCTCCAACCAACCATCTCAGCAAATTTTGCAAACTTTGATTCACAACTTCACTTCGTCCATCATTCTTTGGATAATGTGATAAAATGGACTTCAAATTTGTCTTCAATTTCTTCCATAATGTATGCCAAAAATACCCAACAAACTTGGTATCTCAATCTGAAACTATACTCTTTGGCAAACCATGAAGTCTCACCACTTCTCTAAAAAACAACTCAATTACATGAACAACATCACTAGTCTTCTTGCGGAGAATGAAATGTGACATTTTTGAAAATATGACAACCACCACAAATATGGAATCATGCCCTCACTATGTCCTTGGTAAACCAAGATTAAAATCCATGCTCACATCCTCCCATGACTTCTCTAATACATGTAATGGTTGAAAAAACCTAGTATTTTGCTTCACTCCTTTTGCCATTTGACATACTTTGTAAATTTGTACATACTTCTTCACAACTTTCTACAACTATGGCCAGTAATAATTCTTAGCAACAAAAACAATGGTCTTGTCTCTACTAAAGTGTCTAGTCAACCCTCCACTATTATTCTCCTTAATGAGATTCTCTCTCATAGAACTTATGTAAATGCACAACTAACTTCCTTTGAACAACATATCATCTTGGATTATAAAATCCAACCACTTTGTCATGTCTAGTGTAACAGGTTCTATACAAGTCTTCCAAGCTTCCCCAAAATAAGGATCCTCTGGATACAAATTCTTGAGTTCCTTACCTGCATCTCAGTCAATAAAATTTGTCTTCTACTTAGAGAATATGTAACTCTATTAGATTCCCACTCTTGTATTTGAAAACAAATATATAACTCTCAAAAAACTAAACCCATTTCAAATGCCTTTGGTTCAATTTCCCTAGACTATTAAAATATTGCAAATCTTGATGATTGGTATAGAAAACAAACTCCTTAGGAAGAAGATAATGTCTCCACTTCTTCAATGCTTGAACTATAGCACAAAATTCGTGATCATAAACTAAATATTTTATTTTGGCATCATTCAACTTCACACTGAAATAAGCAATAGGTCTACCTTCTTGGTCAAAACAACTCCTATTGCAGTGCCACTAGCATCACAATCTACTTTAAACACCTTATTAAAATTTGGAAGTCCTAAAATGGGTTGCTCTCTAACTTTCTGTTTCAACAGATTAAAACTCTTATCTACTCCTAAACTTCAATTAAATTCTTTTCTATCTCCTCTCATTGTTTCAGTCAAAGGCCCACAAATACTGCTAAAACCTCTGATAAAATTTACGTAGAAAATAGCCAATCCATGGAAAGATTTTACCTTAGTCACACTCCTTGGAGTAGGCCATTAGAGGATAGCCCTTACTTTCTCAAGGTCCATTTTCAAACCTTCTGCTGAAACTACAAATCCTGGGTACACAAACTCCTTCACAAAACTACACTTCTTTAGATTTATCAGCAACTTTTCTTCTCACGACTTATCAAACACCTTACAAATATGCATCAAATGCTCCTCCAATGTCTTGCTAAAAATCAAAATATCATCTAGGTAAAAAATGATAAACTTACCCAAAAACTCCTTCAATACCTCATTCATGACCCTCATGAAAGTGCTTGGTTCATTAGTTAGCCCAAAAGGCATGACTAACCACTCGTACAATCATTCCCTTGTCTTGAAGGAATTCTTCCACTCATCTCCTTCTCTAAAGTGAAACTAATGGTACCCACTCTTCATATTTATCTTTGTGAAATACACAAATCCACTCAAACAGTCCATAATATATGTTGGGTTGTCATTTTGCATGATGCTTAATGGTAGGAATCCTTTTGAACTCCTCTCTTGAAAAGCTAATCTAAGACTAACTTCAAGGTTTTGGGTGATCTTGCAACCCATTGGAATCCGCTCCATTGAAGATAAAACATATAAAAAAATCACAAAGAGGCCTCTGTTGGTTCGAACCAATTTTGGATAAGATGATCAATCTATTTGCTATTTCAAAATTAACCACCAAAAAAATATGTTTTTAGTATTTTCTAATTTTTAAATTACTACAATCTAACAATGCAACTATATGAATTCTTAATTTAACCAAGGGTTAGAAAATCAAATAAAGAAGATAAAGTACGAGAGATAAATAGCATGAAAAGGGAAATTCCTAATGGACATAAACCATGGTAACAACATGTCTGCGAATTAAATTGTGGAATAGATCGTGTAGGAATCCAATGAAAGTAGGAGCAGTGTTTCCTCAAATCCACTAATGCAATCATTGATGGAAACTTAGTAAAACCAAAAGATGTTTCACTTCTTATCAAATCACAAGGCCACAAAAAGTGTGCTCATGCAAGATGAGAAGCTATGTAGAAACAATAAAGTGATCTCTTCTCCAACTCTGTACATCAGTGAAATTCGTCAACACACGGTAAACACCAGAACTAAAATATCACACAACCAAATCAACACAACAAAACTATTGGCTCTATTACTATCATGAACAAGAATTCACAAAAAATAACACACTCCGAAAAGAATAACTACACTCAAAATGAGAGCACCAAAAGCATATATTATTGCATCAAAATAACTTCCTAGAATACATGTTCCATTCCTAAATTTATAAGAAATCATCTCCTCAATTTGTGTTGAGAGTGAGAGATCTCTTCATGCAAATATATGCTTAAAACTAATAAAACAAATCTAATTATGTACAAACTGACTCTCTAAATGGCGATAAGTAGGACTCCACCCTTGTTTATATCAATTAATGGGTGCATGAGCCTTTATATGTCTTAAAACAAAGAAACAATAAATAGATAAGAAGAAGGAAGTTGTAAGAGAATATGAGAATTATCGAAAGCTCTAAAAATGGAAGCTTGACCTTCTCTAGGTGTTTCTAGGAGTTGAACTGACGTCAGAATGTGTTTCTGGTGCATGGAAAGCTCTAAATTAGGAATTGGTAGTTAACTATTGATGCATTGTTACTTCAAAATTGTCAGTGCACCTCTATGAAAAGAACACCTGTGCACCTTGATGAAATTTGTGCAAGGTGCTCAGTTCACCAAAAAATCAAAATTCTTAGTTTTGAAAATGATTTCTAGGTTTTTCTCAGACGAGGTCTAGGAGCACTCTAGTGTACTTGTTTTGCCTTTTTTGATGATTTATACCCTCTTTATAGCCAAACATTTTCATAGATTTTAACTCCTGCTTCTTCTATCAAAATCCCAAGGCACCTGTGTTGAATCTTGTCATTGATAGTTTCATAAGATGAGGAACTTATTCTAGTTCATCTATCCAACCTTTGTATCTTTGATCTTCAGTGTAAATTCATGAATCAAAACTTACGTGTGATTTCTTTGAAGGTGAAGGTTAGTAGCTTAAGTAACATCTATATTGTTGTTGATAATGAAGATGTTATTATAATATGTGTGCTTGTGCATTATGCGCTACACCTTCATGTTATGTGCACTTGCGCACCTTCATGTTATGCACATCTTCATGCACTGTTAAGTCTATTCCTTGATTTTCTCTTCTCTCCAACTGTCTGATCCTTCCCAGTTAGAGATCAAGTGATCCAGATTATCCAAAATGATAAAATGTTTGAAATTTTTTCATTTCTTTTTAACAAGATTTTCTAGTTCTTTTTAACTGGCTTTTTTGGAGGTCTTTTGCTCAAAATTTCAACTTGAAACTTTTGTCATTCCTTAAAATTGGGAAACCAAAGGCTCGTTGTTTTAGGGACTAAAATTAGATTTTTAGTTCTTCTTTCCAATAGTGTAAACAGTTTTGAATTCTAAGCTCTAGGTCAATAGTTATGACCCCGACAAGTTAAGGATGCCTTTTTGTCTGCTCAAAGAAGCAAACATTAGTTTGGAGAGTTGAAAACCTAACCCAAAACAAACCTTAACTGACAAAAAACCTAGCCCAAATGATTCAAAATAGTGAAAAAATAAGTTAATCCCCCTTTTACCCCTGATATGCAAAATAGTGCACCTAGCACACCTTCAGAGGTTCGCTGAAAAGGCATATCAAGGGTCTTTTGGTGCATTTGTGCACTTGTGCACCTGGGTGAGGTGCCCATGCACGCAATTGCGCACATGCGCTTAGTGCAAGTGCTATGTGGGGGGGGACTTAGCTTTTAAATGTGCAAAAAATAGTGTGCACTTGTGCACCTTTATGGGGTGCACATGTGTGCACCCTTATGTTGGTTTTAATTCTCCTTTGAAAGGTGCACATGTGTGAACCTTGGGGAGGTGCACACATACTCACCTTTCCTTAGGTGTTTCTTAGCTTTTAGAACCAATGCACACCCTTTGGAGGTGTGTACCTATACATGTGCACAAGTGTGCATCTCCAAAGGGAGATAAGTGCACACTCACGCATTCAACACACCTGCACACCTTGGATAGGTGTGCATGTGAACTAGTGCCCAAGTCTACATTTATGCACTAAAACACTCAAAATTTTCCAATATTTCACAGTTATAACACCCCGTACTTGTCCAAACAAAGACTAGGACTCAATCTAGACTTAGGAAGAGTTTGAAAAAATGACCCAGGCCTCGGACTAGGGGTCTGGGAAACAAAAATTTTACTAGGGGGTCCCCATTTCTAGGAGAAATGGGGTGTGTTTTTTGTGAAACCATAACAATATCATCCATCCTTGGCAACAGAAATCTCTACTTGATTGCGATATTGTTGATAGCCCCCGAATCTGTGCACATCCTCCATTCTCCATTCTTCTTTGGTGGTAATAATGTTGGTACAACACATGGACTCAAACTCTCTCGAATCAACCCCTTCTACAATAACTCATGCACTTGTCTGTTCAACTCTTCACTTTCTATTGGCATCATTATGTGTGTTGACTTGTTTGGAAAATTGGCTCATGGGATCAAGTCCATTTGGTGATTGATCTTCCTCATTGGGGGTAATCCATCAGGTACATTATCTGACACAATCTTAGAAAAGTCTCCCAAAAAATCTGCAACTTTTGTAGGTACCTCCTCTACTTCTTCTTTACCATCTTCTGGGATTACAAAAAAACACATATGCTCATGCTTCATGCCTTTGATAAACTTTTTTCCATCAACAAAACATATCGTAGCAGCACTACATACATTTTATTCTTTTTCCTTCAATGGCTTCAACTTATTTTCACTCCATTCTTTGTTAGAGTGTTAGTATTTTCTCAACCATAATGTACAACATTCATGTTAAACTGCCACAGCCTAGCCAACAACATTTGGCATATGTCCATAGGTATGATATCACAAAGCACCTCATCCTGGTAGCTTCCAATCTTGAACTTCACTAGGCACTACTCATTGACCATGACCTTGTGGTCATCATGCACTTGGGGAATACAGTATGGACAAAGGTGTTTCTACCTCTTGAGATTTAACTTTGTGACCATATTTTTTGACACCAAATTTTTAGTACTTCCACCATCAATGATCATATCACAACACTTATCTTCACACTTGCACCTAGTGCAAAACAAATTGCTCCTTTGGTCAAGTTCATTCTCTCCACTTAGCAAGACCCTCCTATTAACTAGGACTTCTCCTCTTTCAGCATCTTTAGAATGGGATGATTTGGCATCTTCATCAACAAGTGAAACTCTAGCTTGGCCTTCCGCTCTGATCTATACATCCTTGGCATTGGAAACATTCAAATTCTCTATGCCCTTCTTCTCCCCAATGAAATTATTTTCCACAAAAACCTCCTCTTCGAGATCCTTTCCCTCTGCCTCTTCCTTCTAGTCTCTATTATTTTGATCATGGAAATGGTTGGAATTGTTTCTCCTCTAGTTTTGACTACTACTATCAGTCTCATCCTTGTTCTTTGATCATCATTCTAGCCTCCATAAGATTGTTCACCATAACTATTACCACTATTTTTATTATCAAACTTTTTGCTCAGCTTCTCCTCAACTCTTAGAGAAAACTAGTATGCCTCCTCAATGCTAGTCATTTGAACCAAACTTGGTTCCTTGTGAATGCTTGGCCTTAACCCATTAAGATAACAGGAAACTTTCTCCTTATCAGCTTTCACGTGCCTGGTTCTAATGAGATCTCTTTAGTATACTCTTGAACAAATCGTCCCATTTGCTTCAACCCTTGCATTTTCTATAGCAAATCAAGCTCATAATCCACAGGAATGGATTTTCACTTCAATTTAGCTATTATCCATTCCCATCTGGTGATTTTATCCTTTCCTCTTCTATTTCACTCCAACTAAATCTCCTACCACTAGATATTTGCATGCCCCTTCAATTTTTCCTTCAAAAACATGACCCTATTAAGATACTGAATATATTTATACTCAAAGTATTCCTCCAATTTATTGATCCAATCAATTAGCTCCTCTAGGTTAAGATTTCCCAAAAATGTGGGAAGCTCAAACTTAGGTATTTTCCAATGTTGTGGATGGCCTTAAAAAGCATCTCTTCCTCTAGGTTCAAAACCACCTATACTTTAGCATTTTCTTCTTCTTTGTCCTCATCCTCGCTTTCATATCTTACAGAAAGATTTATTCCTCTAGGAATTTGTTCTTCCAATGGTTTTATCTGTCTCTAGAGCGCTCTAAAACCCTCAGGTGTAACACCTACAACTTTTCCACCACAATCTCTTTGTGGAGGCATTTTTGCTCTTCCATTAAAACCCTAGTGCAAACTACCTCACAATCTTCAATCTATCTTCACACTCAGCCCAAACCATGGTCTAGGTGCAATTGTCTCACAGTCGACAATCTATTTACACACTCAGAAACTCTTGCTCTAATGCCACTTGATGAAGGGTGCTCCCCTTAATACCATAAACACATTAGAAAAAAAAAAGAAATAATAGCAATTTGCAAGAACAAAATTTTGAAATACAATATGCAAACCCATATATGGGTGCCTTCCTTACAATAATTTGCAACACAGAGCTGCAAACCATCACCCAAAGTTGTCCTAGACAATGTATGCACATTCCTTAGATAGGTATTTTTACACCATCTAGGAAGTTTCTAGACATCAAACCCTAACCTCTGAGATTGACTAACTCCAAAATTACATATAGAGTCAGCCCAATACACCTTTTACACTTATTTTGAAATTTTTGGTCAACCCAACTTTGGAAGGCCATAAACTTTGAACTGTTGCTCTGATTAGCTATTATAACCACTTTTTGGAATCCTCGACTTTTCATCTACATGGGCCATTTGGCGCAAGCTCCAATCAACCCCATTTTAGAGCCCATCCAAGGACTCTAATATCTTAAACGGTGAACCTGAAGTTTTTTATACCTAAATTGCACACCAAAAATCTACAATAAATCCATGAATACTCATCATATCGCACTGAACCTCAACTGATATGTTGATATATCCAAGATGAGCATCCAACTCTGCAATTAGGATATTTTGAGCTTGTATGACTGACTTACTAAGAAGCAAGCCTTCACAGACAACAACTTTGCATTAAGACAACTCTTATTCAAGAAATAAAAAGCAAATACTTTTGGGTGATGCAAGATTGCTCTTACACCTAGGATGCTCCTACATCAAAATCGTTGTCTTGAAATGTGCTAGAGATCATGATACAACATATGTTGTTTCTAAGATCTTGATCTATTGTTGTGATATACTACATTAAATTATTGTCCTAGATTGTGTCAGGTGATCATGACAATTAACATATCACAATAGGCTATATTAAGTTGATGTCTCAGAGAATGTTGGAGATTGTAATACTAGTTGTGATGAAGACTATGTTGATGTTCCTAAGATCAATTTTATTATTTGATAAAAGTATGTTCAGTTATTGTCCCAGAGTGTGCTAGAAATTAGCTAACTCGTATCCTTCTAGAATATGATTTAATTTGATATCCTTATTGATAGGCATATTGGTGTTGATGCTAATACTCGTGTAAAAATAATATGATATTGATGATTATCTCCTAAATGATACTATGAATTCTAATTAGCTTATTATGAAATGGTTGTATCCTCCCTCGCTAAGAGGGAGTGTTGAAATTGTAGCATCAATTGGACATGGTACCCATTGACATAATCATATAGAATATTGTACACATATATTTATATGATAAAGTTAATATTTTTTATCTACTAATCACTATATCAGAATTCATTATAATCATCAATCAAAACTATGCCTTGCATCGGCACCATTATCACATGTAATGATTATTGTTGGTCAAACATGTATTAGCATCTATCGAAGAAGGTAATTGTATCAACACTTTATTTGTTGTATGTTAGTAGTTGGCATGTTTCATAATACATCTCTCAACCTCACTAAGGGAAGGCATTTGCATTATTTGGGTCACCGTTCATGTAGGGTCTCACTGTTCATGTAGGGTCTCACCGTTCAAAGGATATTTATATCATGGACGATCACTACTGGAAAAAAATTGATCAACATACATTGCATTACCTTTAGTGATCGTCCAATACATGTGTAGTTTGAAAAACAACATCAGCAAAGTTGTATTAATATAGAGAAGCTCTCATCATACACATATTGCACAAAACTATGTTGTAGAACAAATTAGGATATATCAATATCAGCAAGTGATATAGCATTAATCTATATCTATTGAATCTCTTATCTTAGATCCAATGTTCCTTAACAAAAGTGCATCCATATATGCGCTCATGGAGCACCAAAACCTATGAAGATTGATCATTATGTTAACAGCTTAGATAGTAGCATGTTTGATTACATACACATGTAGTCACTTAACCAGGTGATGCTTTCTCAAGCTTGGTGTTGCAAGAACTCCAATAAACTAAACACTAAATAGATAGAACAATGTCTTGGTTTAGTTATAACAATGAGAATGTTGTCAATTCTAGTCTTAAATCTTAAACAACGCACTGACCTTTATATTGCCACAATAGTTTTCTCCTCCCATCATTATGTTATGGGGAGAAACATCCCCACACAAGTAAGTCATTTGCTGAGAAGCGTTCAATTAGAAAAACTTCTTTGTTTCTCATGTCGTTGGATAGTCTAGCCAAAATGATAAACTCAATCATGTTTGCTCAATTGTATTGCATTAATCATTTTTGGGTCTTCAATTAATCTCTTTGAACAAACATTGAATTAATTTTTTTAACTGGAAGAGTAAACTTCATAAGAGTGTTAAATTATATTGATAAATTTTGATTTTTCGAAATAACAGTTATCATAATGTGATTGTGCTTGCATATTTAAGCATTATCGTTGACAGCTTGAAACTACTACTGGTTAAATTGCATTCTTTCCATTATAATGTTTCAAATGATTGTAGTTGACTATGCAAGTTGTAACCTCTATGGGAAACCAACAAAGATCAGTAGATAACCAAATCTTTAAGCATCGGTTCTCTAAGGGCAGGTCCCCATGCAAATGCTATGCTTATTTTAGCTAGCAATCGCTGCTCAAAAATTTTAGTAGCATTTTATGGAGCTAATGGCCCCATGTTTGTTGACTTTTGCTGCTTATTTCATAGCAGCCATCCAAAATAGAAAGTTTAGATGAAATTTAAATAAGAAATATTATAGAAAAATATTTTGAGAAAAAATAGGAGGCAATAAAGGAGAGGGAAAATGTTTCATGGAGTCACATGTCACATTTCTCAATAAGCAATGACTTTTATTCCAACCTCCCACTTTTTTCAATGCTTAATTTTATATTTTAAGTGGTGGTTGCTCCACAAAAGTTAGGATGGATTCCAAATTATTGTTTTTTCCACAATTGAAAAATGGCATGGCAACACTCAAAATGCTTAAATTTAAGCATAAATTACACCTAAGAAGCTGCATGGGGACATGTGGTTAGTTAATAAATAAGTGTGGTTGGGTGTCAATTTCTACGATGTCTTATTTACTCCTATAAGCATACACAGTCTGAAACATCAAGCCAATGACATAGCACATTTAAAATTAGCAAAATATTGTTGAAATTGCTAGTCAAATTCTTATCATTGATTCGTTTTAATTTTTGTGTTTTAAGTTTTTGGCTATTAGGCAGAATCTTGGCACGAGTAGTTTAGTCAATCCGTTATTAAATTCATTGAAATATATGTATCATGTGGAATCCTAAAATATATTAAACTCCCAAACTCTTAGTAAATTTAGATTTGGGAAATGTGCATAAATTCCAAAGGTTTAAACCTTGTATGATTGAAAAGACCAATAGTAAATCATGAATGATGTGTTCATGAAATTTGATTTTCATTATTAAAATCGCAAGCTAAAATCAAGCAGATTGTAAATTTACAACACATACACAAGTCAATCTATTAAGTGATGAACTAGGAACTATCTTGAGTCACGTAGTAATGTTGTGACCTTCTAACAAACTCACTAATGTCTAGCATTTTATTTTCATAATAAGAGGTGTTACAAGTGGAGTATTGATTGGATGTTATCCTTAATTCATCACTTTTATACTTTTATGTAATTGTGTTTTGTGTCACATTCTTTTAAATACTAGATCAATTGCTTTGCTAGAATTGGAAATGTTGCCCTTACATTAGTTTAGAGCTTGTTGACAAAACATCTTTTCTAATATGGGAATAGTGGAACTTTTCCTTCTCGATTTGGTGAAAAGTGTGTCTTTGTATATTGGTAGCACTAAAATGTACCAAGTGTCTTTTAGCATTTTATTTCCTTGTTTATACACCTCAAAATCTATATATATTGCTAGGTGAAGCAATCTTAATTGAAAGGTAGTTTTAGAATGGGTTCTTAATGTGGGCACTGTAGGGAACGGCAGTTAATCGAAAGAATGAATTTTTTGATTAGATAAACAGGTTTTACAGGGATCCTGAAACCCAAGTTCAAACAAAACAAAAGGCTGAAAATAAGCAATTAAAGCCTAGCCAAAGGACAAAGGCCAAACAAAAGGCCAGTACATCAAATCACCAAACAAAAGGTGACCAAAGTGGTATCACGATAGCCACCAACACAATAAAAGTCTAGGCTCCTGAAACCCAAAGAATAAAGGGAAAGAAATCCCCTACCATGATGTACAACAAAGATCAATAGGCCAAAAGCCAGGGGGCAAAAAAGAAGAACAGACCAGAAACAGTCATGCATTGCCTTTAGATCCCTTCTTATGAGACCGTAATGCCATATCAAAAGAGGCAGTGGATGGCTTCATCTTTTTTCCTTTTACTACAGTCCATCCATCCTCCACCAAACCAACCGCCTTTTGCCATCGTAAATCAGCAACACCAGAACCACCAGAAATCCCTGAGACCAGGGAAGAGGCTGCAACAGGAATTATTGTATCTAGAGAAGAAGACATAGGAAGGACCGCCCCAGATGAAACAAAAGTAGAGGGCATGACCAAATTACCATTAATAGAGGTCCTTCCAGCCCCCACCAAACCAGCTACCAACTAGCACTGAGAATCAACAAGGCCACAACTTGACCCTGATACCCCTGAAGCCAAGGGATGAACTATAGTAGAGGAATTGATAGCAGGAATAGGAGAAGGAACATCTACCTGAGAAGGAGCCAGAGAGGTGGCTATCCCCAAGGCACCAAAAGATAGATTAGCTACAACCACAGAAGGAGCCAAAGGAGGATCCTCCTTCAAAGCACTAGAAGATGGGACAGCAGTAACCAAAGACTGATTTGCTGCAACCAAAGGTGCCAAAGGATGATAGTTAGCCGTAGAACCAGGAATAGTAGAAGAGATCTTTACCACAATATCTTGAAGAGAGTCGTCATCCCCTGAAGAGAGGACCTTGTGGACCATGTAGTGATCTTCTGAGGCCCCTTTCCACCAAGAAGGGGGCATCATTGGCCCAAAATTACTTGCAAAGCAGCCGGAAGCCATGTGACCAGTCTTGCGGCACTTCCTATAGCAAAAGGGGATACCCTCATAGTCAAGAAGGATATCTCATGAACCTAAAGAAGAAGCCACTGAAATCATTTCAATAAGTCCCTTGGAAACATCGATCTCAACTAGTATGCGAGCATACGTAGTGCGAAAAACATTGGAAGAATCTTTATCAATGAAACAAAAAGCACCAAAGGAGCTCCCCACCTCCTCCAAAACAGAATCTACCCAAAGGTGAAGGGGGAGATTCAGCAACCTAACCCAGACAGGAAACGTATTAAAAGATTCTGTCAATGGGTTGAAATCTTTATGCCAAGGTTTAGCCATCAAGGGATACTTCGATTTCCAGTAGAAGACATGGTGAAGGATGGCAGCCCTATCAGCAGAAAGAATGAATGTTTCTTTTCTTACTACTTGCCAATTTATTCCTAGTTAAATGCTTGGCTAACCTATTTTCTATATGCATATGATTGATAAGTATGATTATTGTTTTAATTTTCTCCTTGCACCATCCATCTATATGTTTCTACTTTTTGTCATATGTGCACGTAGATTAGTTATGTGACTACACTAGATCTATCTAATCCAAACGTCGCAAGTTACTAGGTTCCTCGAGCAAGGTCGGAGAGTTCTTTGTGACAGGAAGAACCCTGGGGGAATTAAAACCTTTGTGGTTGGGCAGTAAAAGCACCTGACACACACTCTTAACTTGAGATAGTAGATGGACTCACATTCAAGGGCTTAGGAGACATGAGCTTGCAGATGGATGGCAGTCCGATGTAAATTTGAATCTCTTACATGTTTACAAAATTTGTAATTAGTTATATATTCGAGATGTTTGACTTGTAGATTGACATATCATGTATGAAACTTATGTATTTCGATATGATGTACTTGGCATACCTATTTCGACATATTGGTTGACATCTTATTGTAAATTGATCGCATGTTATTCTAATGTAATGTCTTGTAAGTCAACAATGGTCATCAATTGTACTTTATTATTTAATACTAATCATTTGCCGAGAGGTAGAATTGTATGCCTTTTTTTCTTTAATAAACCAAATGACAATTTATTTGATTTTCAACTATTTGTTTTGAGCAATTTTGACTTTTCAATTGGTTCATCTGAAAGTCTTGTTATGCTTATGTGGCATTGTTGTAGAAATGCAGCCTTTACCTTTATTCTAATTATGTCAAAAGACATAATTATAACTATATAATGGCATCGTGAATCTTTTCCACCAAACAAATTCGTATCAAAAAATGAATCTTATCCAACACACCAATTCATGTAAAAAAAAACAATTTACCAAAACTAACATGAACTTTCTTTATTTATAAAATAAATGTGATCATCCAAAAGAAATACATTTTAATAGTTTTAAAAAAAGAAAAAAACATAGCTTGACAAATTTTTAAATAATGATGATCTAAAGCTATGTTTTTTTTAATTTTCCTATCCATGCATATAAAGTATTATTAAAAATGGGCAAATCATTAAAAATGTTAGGATTGGACAACTATTATAAAAACTATAAATTCCATCATCTTATTTCTAATATATTTTTTAGATAAGATAGCATAAATGTATCAATGTCCAACGAAAGACCACCAGAGGTCTATGGGACTGAGAACTTACAACCATAAAAGCAACAAACAAGAGAGGACCAAATGGTGTCTGAGAAAGAACAAGAACAAAAACCAAAAGAAGTGAGTGAGAACCACCCCGACGAGGAGTAGAGATCCAAGCTCAATGATAAGATAAGATAAGATAAATATATTAATGTCCAACAAGAGATCAATGAGGGTTTAAGGGACTAGAAATAGTACAAAGGGAAAATGCCAGCAGAGGGAGCACCAAAAGGTGTCCACAAAAAGAATGTGAAAGTAAAACAACAATAAAAACCAAGAAAAAGAAATAACAACAGCTAAGAACTTCTCACAAGTGAGTAGTCCTGAATGGAAAGGTGGACATTAGAGCAATCAGATACTCTGGAAGGTCACCTCTGAGGTCTACTAGAGGGACACTGCCAAGTGTAATCTCTGCGGGGTTTCACAAATCTAGTGTGAACCAAGATAGTGCAGAGAGGTCGCTTCGATCCTTGAGTAAGAATTGTACGACTAAAGAAAGAGGTGAAGAGTTGCGTAGGGGTCGATGTCGAGCAAAGCTGGAGCTATATAGTATGCTCACAAAGTTGCATGGTCTCTTGAAGGTAGAGTGCAAGATAGTGCTAGTCAATATATCTAAAGAATAAGGGAAGAGATCAACACTCTATGAACAAACAATAAAATCTCCTTCGAATCTCATAGTAAATGGGACAATGAAAAATAAAGTGAGACTTGGACTCAACCTCCCCAAGGTGAAAAAGCCAACAGATCTTGTTTTCCCTACCAATCTGGTGATCAGTCTGAATATGTAGCCAATGAGATCCCACCCTAAAAGATCACAAGGAGATGCAAAGAGCATGAGTCCAACGATGAGTGAGGTACCAGGGATGTAAGATGATCCCCTCCTAAATATCAAGAAAGAGCTCAGCATAGAAGGCCATGCGCGGACGGAGCCCACCTGGGGGATTCTTCTAGGTCATGATAATATATTGTCTATAGATGTCAAGTCTAGCATGCTCATTCAGCTCCCGTTGAGGTGGAAGAAGATGGGTTGGAGCATCCAGAGAAAAATGGAAGGGGGGAAGATGATCCAAGCTAATACCAATCGAGCCCAAGAGAGCAGAGACCTGGGTGTACCGACAACAAGACCTGTGACCAAAGTCTGAATCTGCAACCTCCATAGAAGAATAGTAAGCCAAGTAGGAATATCTATGACGATCATCGGAGGAATTGGAAAAGTTTCGAAGCCAATGAAGAAGCCAAACTAAATCAAAGATGGTCCCCAATCTGAAAGGATGAGCACCAAACTCAGCCAGAATGATGTTATGTGGTGTGAACCGGTGACATCTAATAATGCACCGAAGGAAAAGAGTTTGGACTCTCTCAATAGAGGCCCAGTCAAACTCCAAGAGCGAGAGGCCCCAAACAATAGAGCCATAGAGGACAGACGGCTAGACTAGGGAGTCAAGGGGAGACATCTTAGTCATGATGTCCTGGAAGTGGTGTCGAAAGCATTGTCGTTCAAGAATAGTGAGGGATTCAAGCCCCTTTTTGACTTTGGGCCGCATCGGTGGTCTCAAGCTGAATCGAGGTCCAATAAACTTAACCACCAAGTAAGTATATGAAAATGCAATCTCGATCTCAATACCTTGGAAGTAAAAATGGAGATGAGATGTCCTCAAACAATTGAAGACCATAACCCGAGTCTTGCCTAGATTTACAACTAACTCACATGAGTCACAAAAAGAGGCCAAGCCATGAAGGAGTCGTTGAAGACCATTGGGAGAAGATGCTAGGAGAATCACATCATCAACAAATAAGAGAATAGAGATCAATGCCTGATGTAAATAACAACCATCGCCAAGGAGCGAGCAATCACAGAGAAATGCCTCAAGCTCATCAATGTAGATACCAAAAAGAGTGGGGGAGAGAGGATAGCCCTATTTCACCCTGATAGTGCTCTAGATAGAATTAGAGAAGCCATGTGCAGTTCTAAATCTACCCTCGATGCGCTCATATAATCTCATAATAGTTGTAAGAAGAATCTCTAAGATCTTGATATCCCTAAGATGCTGAAAGAGAGTCGCCTGAGGAACAAAGTCGAAGGCTTTGCAAAAGTCAACAAAGTAGCAATAAACTTTCGCCATCTAGTGGTGAGCCTCCTCAATGATGGCCCGTAAAGTCAAAATGTGATTAGTGGTCTGAAAGTCTGAATGAAACCCGGCCTGACCTCTAGCCCGACAAGTTGTTGATCGAGCTCACTAGACAAGATACCATTCAACACAGTCACATAGAGTTTGGCAAAGGTATACCCAATCGTGATGGTCTTGAATTTTTCGAGGTCATAAGTCAACCCAGATTTATGGATCGAATAGATAATATGTCGTGACCAAGAGTCGGGGAAGCTTACACAAACCACTGGATTAAAGAGCACTGTAAGAAAGGGACCCAAGACAAAGATACCCAACTTGAAAATTTTGGCTTGAAATCCTTCCTCATCTGGAGTTCTACTATTGTTTATAACTCTAACTACTTCACAAATGTGGGAAAAGGAGAAGAGGTGATAATGGGTGGAGGGGAGGATGAGATGGAGGGGGTTGGCCAGGAATATCATAGAGAGTGGAGGTGTGGGAGGCAAGGGAGTGAAGGTCCAAAGTAGAGGGAGGGCGGGTGGCGAGGAAACATGGTGCGCCAAAAGAGCTTTGGAGACTAGAAGAACATGGCACAAAGAGACTTACATTGCAATAAAATGAACTTTTGTTTGTTATGACAAAGAAAGCGACGATAGTCGAGCCTCAACTGAGAGGAAGAGGAGGGAGAAGTAGTGGATGGAACAGAGTGAAGCATGCGATGAAAGGATTTGCAGTCCTCATCAAACCACTGGTTCATGGGGCAAGACCATCGAGTGGGGCGAGGGGTGAGCAAGGAGGTGCAGTGGGGAATAGAGAGAAGGGCAGACTCCCATAAGACAGATGCAAGTGAGTGCAACATGGAGGTGACGTCCCTGGAGTCAAGGAAGGGGTCCTGGGGAAGAAGTCGTCTGAGGTGATGGATGAAGAGCTCCGCTTCACCATCAGAGAAGTGAAAAGAAGTGTGAATATGGAGGGAGGGAAGAGGGGGGCAAGAAGAAGCAGATAAGCAAGGGGGAGAAGATGTCAAGGGCCTTGAAAGGGTGATGCTATGGAGGGAATGGTCAGCAAGAGGAAAGCGAGATATGGTAAAGCGACGAATGAGAGGGATGGAGGAGGCAGTAGAGAGAACATAGTCAACAATGCTAGCACCACCACCATGTGGTCAACAAGTGAAGAGTTTGGATCCAGAAAAACAAGAGAGCCCATTCAAGATCACTAAGTCAAAAGACTCACAAAGTTGTAACAAATTACAACCATACCTAGTGAAGGGCCCCTAACAATCCTCGAAGAGCCAAAGTAGACCAATAGAACCAGGATCAGAAGCAATCGTACACATGGGATTAGACCTGCGATCATGGAGAAGAGGTTGTAGGTCTCTGGTCCATGCGTTAAAGTCTCCCAAAATAATGATGTCCCCCATGGCAGAGAATTTGGTTATGTACTCAAGAAGGTCCTAATAGGTATCTCTATAGAACAAGGTTCCTTGATCAATGTGAATCCACATGAATCTCACATAACTATCGAAGTGAACCTCTGGCATAGCTATCGGAGTGAACCAAGAAAATTTTACTAAAAGGTGGTCCCGAATAAGATAGGCAACCCCACCAGAGCACCTGACGTTGTCTCTAAAAGAGGAGAACCACTGATAGCCAGAAATATCGGGAAGAGAATGCATGGGGCTCTCATGTGTCTCTGTAATAAAAAGGTCGACAAAACCAATAGCATCATTAAGTAAGTCAGGCATAGACCAGAGGATACCATTACCGTTCTAGCAATTGAGACACAAAGAGCATGTGCTCAACTACTGTTGAGCTAGTTGTTTGGCCTTAGAGGCCGCCCTCGAAACCCAACCTGTAGGAAAGGTGTCGCGGATTACTACTTTTAGATTTATGATGACTGCATATTTACCCTCTTGTCTTGCTACCACAATGAGGACACGAGCTTGCTTGAGTTCTACCACCTATGATCGGGTGAGGTCCTCGTCTAGGTAGATCTTAGGGGAAAGAGAATATTTTTTTCTTTTCTCTAAGAGTCGACAACCTGTTAGAGAGGGAGAGGAATTAGATGAAGAGAGTACCATCAGGGCCTAACCAACACCTATCAAGAGTGACGTCTGAAATGTCCAGCTGATCCTTGAGGAAAGAGTATCCAACAGTTGAGGGATCATCAATGGAGGAGAGACCATAGACTCATAGGTATAGTTCACGGGTCCGCCTAACCCACTCATCATCCATCTTCCCTTGAACTAACTTCTCAATACTTGAAAGGAGAGCCTCAGTTGTAGAACTGCATAAAGAAGCCTAAGACTTCACTTTTAATTCAGTCTCTGTTAACAATGAAGAATGCCTATCCACGATCTCTAATTGTTTCTCCTTGATAGTGTCTTAACTCCCTAAGCTGCATGGTAGCAAATTATAGATTAGCCTTGAGGCCTATATTTTCAGCAACTAGAGATTGCACAGTATCTCATAGAGTATGGTTCTCGAATTCCAACAAAGCCAACTGTTTTGCAATTTAAACATAGAGTGAAGTGGATTGAGCAACAAAACTTTGTAGGACAACATTAGCAAACTCCATTGTAGCCAAGCAATCAACAAGCTGCTAGAGTGCAATTGGATCAAGTAAGGATGCCATAGCTTATAAAAGAAGGTGCCCCTAGAAGCCCACAACCTTACCACAAACCATGCATTTTGTCAAACAGTTTATAGATAGCTATGTGATGCACAATCCGTCAAATAGTTGAAACTTGTATGAAGACATTGGCACCAAACTAGTTCTTGAAGACTTCCCTATGGTAAAGCATCTAACAGAAGACGTGGAAGGAGTGATTGAGGAGTGGAGTCAAAGCAGCAATGCCTACTCCCAATCAAACCACGGCCACGGCAAAATTGGTTCAGAACTCGGCTCATGGCAAAGGAGACCAATTGCAAAGAGGGCATGGCAGAACTTGGCTCATGGCAAAGGAGACCAATCGAAGAGTGAGCAATGTCAAAATTTGTTGTCAAAGTGTGGATTGATGACCTACAATGGATGGAGATGACAGGCCATGACCTACAGTGGAAGGACACAGGCCACGGTAGAGGGCAACCAGAAGGGCACATAGGCACACAAGCCATGACCACGGTAACCAGAAGGGCTCACAGCTCACGGCGACGACCTGCACACAAGGGCTCACGATGACCTAGAGTTATTTCCCCACAGCTCAAGAAAGAAAGAAAGAAAGAGATGGAGAGAGGAGAAGAGAAAGAAAGAACGGCAAAAGCGCTGCCACCAAAAAAATGTCTATAGCATTTAGAACCTACTTCGATCTCGACTCCCAACCAGCAAGGAAAGTGTCTCGAATCACAGCCTTGAGATTTCTAATCACTGCCTATTTACCCTCATGTCTAGCAGCCACAACAAGAGCTTGAGCCTCCTTAAGTTATGCCACCTGCGATCTTGTGAGATCCCCATCAAGATAGAGAAGAGTTTCCTCTTTGCCTCAAGAATCTGAAGGCGGTCAGCAAGTGAACGGAACCTAATAAAGAGGGTATTGTCATGCCCAACCAAAGCACAATCAAGTGAGATATCAATGATATCCAGTGAGTCTTTAAGGAGTAGCCTGTTGCAAGAGGCTTGGGGCAAGGAAGAGGAAGACCGTGGACCCTCAAGTCTAGCTCACGAGCACGAATCACCCTTTCATCTGCTAACTTAGTCTGGACTAGCTTCTCTATGCCGGAGAGAGTAGTAGGAGGGGAGGAAGAAATGGGGTTGCTGCAAATAGATGCCTATGATTTCAGCTAATGTTGTGTCAATCTGTAAGGAGCATTGTTTTATTTTTATTTTTTGTTATGGATTGCAAAAATATTATGGAAACTATAAATTTCCTTAGATCTTATCCAAAGAACCACACAATTACGATTTCTAGTTGCAACGAGTAATCATTGAGAAAAGTATGAAGTTTCTAATGACAATTTTTCAAATTCTCGCCTCTTTGGATGCAAAGTGGTCGAAGGTTTACTTCAAAGAAGAAGGCATCCTTCTGGATGTGGCCTTAGTAAACACCATTGAAGATTTGAGGGAAGTCATCCCCTTTATTAGTTATGGTAGTTCCCTTATCCCAAATCTCTTTTTTTGGGTTTCGATGGGCATACCTTAGAATGATATTGTGTAGTGTTGTATAATTTGTGAAACCTATCTGAGGAACTTGTCGTTTTATATCTTTTTTTTAATTTTGAAACTACAACAGATAGAGTGGTATGAAATACTTTTGGCAAATAACAAAATTTCAAAATTTGTGGAACTGATATATTAAAAATAGTTTTATAGAAATAGATAAACATTTCCATTATTATCTTTTACTCATGATATTGATGAATCTTTACTTATAACAATTATATGTTTTGATCATGAAAATTCTAGTTAAAACTGAATCTACTTTTAGAATTATTTCACTTTTAGAAGTTGTTCTACTATGATTATGAGAATAACATGATAATTGTAGAAATATTATAACCTATCTTAACAGTATAAAGGAAGAAGTCTTGAAATTTAAGTATTTAAATTCTCTACACTCTGAAGTGAAGAATGTGGAAAATCAAGGCTCTGCAAACCTAAGCAAATTAGGATTTCAAACTAAGGTTGCTTTGTAATTTTGTGAGTTCTTTGATTAATTTTCCATAATATCGTTGAATGGTGTTTTCTAATTTAAACATAAACGAAAGGGATCATAGCTATTGGTTTATATGTATTTGTGTGCCTCCATTGTAGAATTAGCAAATTAGGATTACGGGGAATGTACAAATATCTATAAACCATTGACATGCATGTTTGATTCTCATTTATTTATGACCCATTGGTAAAAGATTGAACTCTCATGCTTTATGGTCATGAAGTTTAAGGAAATTCTTCAAAATTAATATAAACGAGAGTTATATGTTAGAAACATGAAATATTCAATTCAATGACGAGAATTTGAATTTGAATTTTCTGTGACTTACTAGTTTATCTATTAGATTGTGTCCTTGTCGTGATCCATAGGCATTTATATGACTTGATTATGTTGCTAAGCAATTATGCATTAGATTTTGTATAGATTACTATTCAATCTATGATCAATTCTAATATTTTGGGGGATTAAAGCTAGCTTCAAGCATCATATTCCATGATTACAATATAACCATGGTTCCATTTGTTTGCATTCTGAATTCTATGGAATGTCAATTGATTTGACCACTTGTCCAAAGCAAAAATATAAGTTAATTGATTCTGTAATCCAAACTCGGAAGTTTTTTTAACTTCGTTGTTTTCTATCGATGCTCACACTGAGCCAGATAGAGAATGTGCTTTTATTTTGATATATTAACAAAAAAATTCAAGCTTTTGCCTTTTATGATAATAAATAAATAAAACTACATATTAACAAAAATTAAAAATAAAGAAAACAAAAATATCATTATTTATGTTTTAAAATCTACTGCCTCGCAACACATTTGATATCGATTTTTTAAATGTCAAATATAATAATTATTATTCATCGTGTAGAGTTCAAATATTTTACAGATCAAGATCGGTAGTCAACGTTGATAAAAGCAAAACTATGCTAACCAGATCTAGAAAAACAATATACCGTCAAATGTTTCCATTTGCCCAACGGTTAAAAGAACTTCCAATAGCCTTCTAGGCGCCGATTCTCCTGTAACATTTATATAATCTGGTATCATCTTTTTTCACAGATATATATAAACGAAGCCATCAAACGTACTACATCATAGCTCTAGCGTAACTTCTTTCAATTTTCTGCTTAATTCTTTTACCACGATGAACACTTCCTTGTAAAACTAGTAAAGATTATAGAACTAGATCGTAAACTATAACGTAAATAATGTTCCCATATTCAGTAAGGCATTTATCGAACAAAATTGATCAAGCTTATAGTGACTAAAACAACCTTTTATATATTTAATCCGAGTAAATTGGTCAAGTTTAGAGCCTTACATATATATTTTTTAAATTTTCTTTTTAATGACTTATTAAATTGGCAATAAATTATAAAAAGGAGTTGCCAGTGAAATCTTAAATTAATAATTGAACTTCAGAAGTTAAAGGTTATTATGTAGCGTTTAGATGACCAGGATTGTTTTTAAAAATGGTAAATTCTCTCTTTTATTATTTAATTTTCTGGAAAGCTGTGCCCAATTTGTTTTCTAAATATGTTTCTACGTAATTTCACCTTTCTGCATAACTGTCACACTTCCATTTGAAACAACCTTGGACAAAGCTCAAAGAGATATGTCTGATGACTAGCTGGTCTCTGGCAAAAAATTATAAGTTGTTTCAAAATTCTTTTCCAAAATAAATATTCTGCTGGGATTCATAGTACCTATCTGCTCAGATTAATTTATTTACAAGAAATAAAACATCACCTGTGCTTTCAAAAAATGAAAAATGATTGTTGACACAAAAATCTATCATCATCATTCCTGGTCAAAAAAGCATGCTATTGTAAATTTAGGTTGTCGTTTGCATGTTATTTCTCACACTATAGTTGGTGGTCATTGTTGATTTCCAGTTACATAAATCTCATTCACTACTATCATAGCCAAGGGGAATGTATCAAAATTAATGCTCTCAATTATTTCCAATGATGAAACTGCACATATGGATTAAATGTCATTAAATTTTGGGAATAAACTTTTCCCTATAGTAGTAGTGTCAACATCAGTGGTAAATGGCAAATTATCAGTGATGCACTATGGCAAAACATAGTAAAATAAAATAATGTAAGAAACCTTTAAAAAACTGAATCCACACTATGGCAAACCATAGTAAAATAAAATAATGTAAGAAACCTTTTAAAAACTGAATCCAAAAACCTTTGCCTTGTGTGCATCACACATTCAGAATGAAATCAATATAAGAGAAAGTCCACACTTAAAAGATAGGCAAGAAATAAAATTACAGAGATAAGATGCCAAAATCTTATGCCCGTGCTCCTGAGCCTTATTACATAGGCATAGCATATTGCAGGAGCAACTCGAGCAGGATTATTGTTTTTCTTTAAAAAATGATGAAATAAATCGACTGTACAATATTGCAAAAATGAGACCCACCGCAGATAGATATTTGTACAACTCTCAGTATGATAAATGATGGCATCAGGAATACTGAACTGGTACACTTTGACTCTTACTGCATTAGAAAATTTGTATAAATACAATTTAACTAGTATCACAACCTGCTTATGTCATTGAACCAACCAGCCATTTGAACTTCTTAAAGCTGGAAAATTGTATTGCAGAGCTATCTACCAGAAAGAGATGCTATTAAAACATGCCAATCGCTTCCTTTATTATGTGGAACTTTGTTCTGCCAATAACAATCAAAGGTTGATTCCCCTCGATAATCTGTTCACTTGATTGTCATCCATTCTGCCTGTACTGGAATTGTGTACAAATCACAAACATGTTCCAAAATACTATGGTGCCATGCCACTGAGAACAAACCTATTACAATGGGCAAAACTTTATTGCAACATTTTAAAATTTGAAAAAATGCTATATGCTTAAGCAAACTGATTCATGTCATGTTGTCAAGCAAGCAGGAAATACTCTAATATAATTTACTGAAAATGAATTCCGTTAATGAATTTCCTCGAAGTTAATTTCAGAATTGTATATGGGGAGAAAATGATAATTTTCCTTGTTCACATCTTGCACAGAGAAAATCCAAATTGAGAAGAAACCATGTGTGCCTGAGTATGTTCTTGCATTTATCGTTTATTACTATGAAAATTAAACACAGGCCAGGACCAAAAACCTTGCAACATACATTACATCCCTCCATCGTCAACCTTCTTGCACATCAACAAAGTAAGCCATTGTGCATTTACTCTCCATCGATTGTGTGTGTTTAAATATCTAATACACAAAATGGAAATTCAAAAATTGAACGGTTGCAAAGGCCAAAACTGGTATTGCTTTATAGAATTCAACTTACCCAATCCAACAGAATAACAATTTACATTTAAAGCAGTAAATATTAGACAGTGTAACTTAGAGGTAGAGGATACCTGCTGAATGAAACTGTGCAACTTGTTTTATGGCTTCAACAATGTTTCAAAGATAGATCAAGAAATTAACTCAAACTGATCCAATTGCCTTTCCTTTAAGCTGTTAATCTACAAACGCAATTATTCTGTGCCTGAAAGATAACAATAAATTAGGAGCTTTGATATCTGAAAAGCATTGCTGAACAAACTGCTTAAAAATGGAGGAAAACAGCAAAGGCAATATCCTTCTCAGATTAAAAAATTGCTTAGATTACCTTGAAATATGCAATTTTATTGTTATTTGGCCGTGTAAATGGTTATTATCTGCTGGCATGTTCCTCACCAATTTGGCAAGCTCTATAGTCAACAGGTAGATTCTATTGTACAAATCACAAAAGATACCAGCTCAAACTAACTAGTTCCCTCGTGAGTAAAAAGGGCCAGGATGCCTGATTGGAAACACTTAACTTTCCTGGAACGACAGTTGGCTGCCTAAGTCATTTGATAATTGAAGTATTCCACGCATCTGAAGATATGGATTCTCTAATAATTTCTCGTTGTTGCTCTGATGGCGCAAGAAACAAATAAGAATTACTTATGCAAAAATGGTATCTAAATGAACAGAAAACACTTTTAAGAAAGAAACAAAAAATTAAATGGATCATTTAATACGATCATCTGCAAATTAACATTTCTACCAGAAATTTACAATTTCCCATACCCAAAAATGATTCTCACCACGAATTCTTAAAACACTATATATATTTGTGTGTGTGTGTGTGTGTGTGTGTGTGTGTGTGTGTGTGTGAGAGAGAGAGAGAGAGAGAGAGAATTCAATGGCTCCATCAATTTATTAGGACATAAATATGAACAGATGCATTAGAACATAAAATTATTACAGTAATATAATTATGTTAAAAGATTTCAGGTCAAATTTCCAAAACGTACCTGTTGAGCTTTGAAGACAATATCATGAAGCTTAGACTGATACTTTTCAGGCTCTTCAGTCATCATTCTCTACAAAAAATATTGCAGAACAAACAGCTGGTATAAAATTCCAAGTGGAGACATTGTTTGTGCAGTAGAATTAGACTTCAGTATTAAATCTCAATGCAATAGGATAAAATAAGTGACATAGAGGTCTCACCTTCAAGAGAAATGCAGAAGTGTAATATGCAACTCTTGCATCAGTATCATCTAATAAAGACCTGGAAAATGGATAAGACAAATTGAGCATAGAATTTCATAAAAGTATAAACATTAAATTAGAAGGTTCAACAAACATATATCCCTAAACAAATTTTTTAAACACTCAAGGCAGACTTTTAGTGGCCTTCAAAGTAGCAGGTAATACCTGAAAAACTCTTCGCCTCCGACTTCTTGAAATGCAGTTTGATCTGTAGTACATTTACCAATTAGTAGCAATAAAAGTGCTCCCCTTATGTCAGAAGCACCACCGGGAAAATTTCCTCTTCCCTTGCTACCAACAGCAATGCCTAAAGCAATATCATCTGTAGCAGCCCCGGCCAACTGAATAAGTGGCCAATACAAAAGAGCTGTAGGAATACAAGCTACCAGTTGCCTGGGAGCAGCAGCATAACCTCTCAACAGCAATGCTGCCATTGATGTCAATTTGTAACCATACTGTAAAAACCCAGATCCAGATCTGCTTAATTGTCTACTATCTCCAAAATTCCTTTCCCCTTGGTCTGTCCTGAACAACAGGTTATCAGACTTATCATACACATCACTGCTACTGGTGAGACTACCAAATTTGGTATTATCTCTATTATATGCATTATTCTGAACAGATGGCACCATTGATGGATATATCCTCAAACAGAGTTGTGAAAAAAGCAGGTCACACATCTGTCAGAAGAAACCAAAATTAAACTGGGATTAATTTTGCTAAGAACTTCATATCAGTGAATTATAATATCACAGCAGCATCAGTGGCAAAAGCCTCTCCTTAGCTAACCATCCATGAAATTCCTTACTTCATTCAAAATTGGACCAAATATTCAGTCAGAAGGAACACAACTTCTGGACTTTTTTGTGAAATTTTAAAGAGCATGAAAAGCAGATGAAAGTTAGTTTAAGCTTGGTCTAACATGATCCAATGAGGACCAGATAAACACACTACACAGCAATGCAAATTAATAATATCAATATGGCATGAACAGATTGCTAATGAGGACGTATCACATTACCAGAAAAATACTCTGATACAACTGATATGAAAAGAAGAAAATTGGAGAAATCAAAATAGAACATAGTACATATTTTAAAGAAAACAAGTTTAGAGACAATTTGGAAACACCAAACTTCACTGTCCAAATAGTGGCTTAGATAGCTATCATTATATAGTCAACATGACAGAACAAGAAAGAACCAAAGCAAAGCATATGACAATTCAAGAGTTGGGATATTAAATGTGGGCAGTAGGCTTCAGTTGCATGATTAGAACCTAATTGAAACAGAACCATCTATAAGAGTAGAGAGCATCATCACCTGTTGATGGGTGTTGTTCCCTGTTGAATCTCAATAAACAACTCATTTTGTAAACCTTTTTAGCTAAAACATATAATGATAAAGCATTAAGATATTTCCATACCTTCAAAATCATGATTCTGTCAGTCTCATTTGCAAGAAATATTTGTGATAATGCTGCATTCATCAAACCAATAACTGCATTTGCTTTCTCTTCTGCATATAAACCATTAGTACCAACCCGCCCATATTCCCTCCCATCTGGTTCACCATGAGCTTTGTTTACATCCAACACTGACAACTGACATCGAAGAAGAAGCCTTTCTAAAATTAGAATAAATCCCCATCTTATGTAGTTGTGTTTTGACTTCAAGAGTCCAGATAGTAACCGAAGAGATGAGGAGACACGAGATAAACTTTGCTCCTCAAAATGATCTGAATCAGATCTCTCAGTGCCTCCAAAAAGACCAAATTGCTGTTGCAAATTTTGAAATTTCATCCTATTGCTCTCTCTAACTATTTCTGCAAATAGGAGTTCAACAAGCCAAAAGTAACCATTTTGACGATAAATAGCCCTTGAAGAATGCAAAAGATAATCCAATGTGGTCCAAGCCTGTGAAACACTAACTGAATCCCCTGTCGTATTCTGCTCTTGCAGACCCTCCTGGGTGTGGATATGAGACTCATTCACCATTGTAATTTGGAGCATCTCAGAAAACTCATCATCTAAATGGGCATGATATGATACAACAGAATCCAGTGATTCCACTATATCCTCCAACAACTGCAATGATTTAAGTTTGTTATTCAGGGGGGGAGAACAATAAACCAACAATTAAAAAGGATAAAAGGTAAAGCTATTCTGTTATCAACAGGACTTAAGAAAAACTGATACTGGTTGATTTTAACCTTATTCAACTGCAAATCTAACACGTTTTCTTATTAATTCAACCATCTGAACTTGATAGAAACTGAATGGCCTGGAACTTGGTAATGGTTTGAACTTTGAAGGCTAATACAATTTCTTTCCCATAATAAACATCATCCTAATGATTCAACTTCACAAAAGAATTTCTCGTAGATACTTTTGCCTTTGAATAACTGCAAGAACAAAAACACACCTCTGTATTAAGATGGCCACTAGCAACATCACGTGACAAAGATTTAACAATTGACTTTTTCAAATCCTCCCCTACACCACGCAATCCCAGTTTGAGTGCAACAGCAAAGGCCTCTGGTGCATCTGCAAGCGCAAGAACTGTTGCAATAGCTTGAACTTCATCATCAACAGGCATAGGCTTTCCAGCAGTTAAGCACTTGCTCTTGAGCTGATGCAAAACATAGCCAAAAAGGACACCAAATAGGTTGTTTTTTGCTTCCACAGCATTTGCTCTTGCATACTGCACAGGAAACAAGGCATTCTGTAGTTATTGACCTATTTGAAAAATAAAGTTAACGTGAAAGCTAAAATATGATTAGAATGGAAAAAAGGCCTTTCATTTCTGGCCTGGTATTTGTAGGGAAAAAAAAAAACTGAAAATTTGTAAGGAAACGGTTAGAACTATAAGTTTAATATTCATTTTAGAAAGAAAGAAAAAGATCATATTAATGTCTCCCTACTACCACAGTATGCTGGACTCAAAGTACAAACACTTAAAAATGAAATATGTGGGTAAGACATTGTAACAGATAAGATCGAACGCATATACTTAAAACAAACAAAACAACTGCAATAGATGCCCCACACACTAGGCCAAGCCAATTATTTACAATGAATACAACCAACAAATAATGGCTAGTATCATAATGACCATCCATGTAGAAATGAATGCTGTTCAGTATCCTACAGGCTACTTATAACTGGTTACCTTATGAAGAAAACACCATTGAAATAGAGAGAGACATCTGTGAGGACTTGAGGCATGACTCAACTGTGAGATGTCTCTCAATACCAAGACACTTCAGTCTTTATCTCCCGTGCAGTACAGTTACTTGAATGGTAGTACCTACTAAAAAATAAAACAACAGCAAACCAAAGTGACCCCCATCACTACTGCTCAACCCTGGGCCTAGTCTACGAAACCTATTTCCTGACTACATTTATTTTGCTGAATTTACATATAATTTGCATTTTTTTTAGTTTTTCGCGCCTCCAGTATCACCATCTCCTTATATATAGTTTTTAATTTCAGTTTGATTCCACAGCATTTGGAGATAATATCCATACCAGATAAAAATATAGCTATGCATGATTCATCTATAAATGTGAAACTTTAGAGACTCGAGGGAAAAATCCAACAACTAGTGACACCCCATTGAACACAATTGGTATAAATTAGCAAGTACTGATGGCATTCAATTTTTGAAGTAAATAATGAGAATTCCTGTATACAGCTGTATATCTCTGATTAGGAACTAGAGTAAGTGTTGTAAAACATTGAAATCCAACACACCAAAAGTGCATTTTGGCAAAGCTCTGACTGCACTTGTTCATTTTGGAATGAGCAATTGCAATTTATCAGAGATAATATGGTAAGCATATATAAAATTATTTGCTCATATAGTGTTTAATTATCATCATCACCACCACCACCTTTATCTGTCGTCACACTCTCATACTGTATGAAAGAAATGTGGAATTCACTTTAAAAAATCAATCAAATGGAGTTTAGAGAAAATTAAGCACCTAAAGCATCTCCAAACAGTCTTTTGCCCTTTACATTACTCTCAAATGACTAGTGGACATACATTCTAACTGTAATGTCCCTTTCTGGGGACATTAGAAT
Source organism: Cupressus sempervirens (assembly GCA_028749045.1). Taxonomy (NCBI): domain Eukaryota; kingdom Viridiplantae; phylum Streptophyta; class Pinopsida; order Cupressales; family Cupressaceae; genus Cupressus; species Cupressus sempervirens. Next base: position 402,378,942 of record CM053783.1, on the reverse strand, counting down.
TATCAAGGGGGTCATCACTATAATATTAAATTTACTAGGAGAACTGAAACTTCATTTATTAAAAGTCAAATTGCTATTCCAAGTGGGCAAAAGAGGACAAGAAGAGTTAAGACGAAAAGATAGACAGAAAGGTAGTCGAAGAGTCACAACTGCAAGAATAAAAAGAGAAGAGACCCTTTCATTCGTTATGCTTAGATTATTATTTCAGATTTCCAGTTCTCTCTTGTGAGAGTTTTCAGAAAGCTTCAGCTTTCAGCCAGTGTGAGGACGTAGCCCCTCGTACAGGCAGGCAGTGGACGAAAACCCATTGTCAAGGGAGATATCATTTCAGGTGTCTCATTGAGCTTATAGGTTCTTATCCTTTCATTCCAATCCAGTTGTTGAATTCTGTATTTAGGATTGGTTTTCTATGTATTGGTTATTGTATTGCTGTTGTATAATACAATAACGTTTAGTTGCCAGGTGTTATATTGCAGTTGAAAAAGGCAATATCATTGTTTAGGGATTTATAAGAGTTTCTGGTTTTATCAGACCAGTTTGTAATTCATGGTTGCATGTTGATATTCTGAATGTTATTGTGAAATAACGGCTGTATTCATCTGGAGAAACTTCTGGTTTTATTCTAGCATTGTGTTCCATCTTTGCTTACATCCGAATCTGATTGTTATACCAGAGAAAAGTGATTTGATTGGAATTTCTACTGGCTTCTTTGAATGTGCCGGAAATTATCTGCAAGGTTTATTTCTGAGTGTATTGTTTAAAGGTAATACCAGTAAATATCCTGTTCGGGATATTACACTAACCCCTAGATATTCTGTTCATGAGCTAACAATAAATATTATCAGTCAATAAATATTAATATAACAGCTCTAATTTCACATTGCAGCAGAGTATCTGCTCCACAAACAAAATAAATTGGTCATACATTTTGTAGTTCTTGATGAATTCAACCATAGTTCAGAATATCGTTATTAGCAACTTAGCAACAAGGGCCACACAAAAAGATATCAGGAAATATCAGAGATAAGTCCAAAACTTAAAAAGAAGTTTAAAAATTACTTAAATTTAATTAGAAATGCATTTTTATTTTGCAAAATTCAACAAGGATATGCATTTAATGAATCAGTAAATGAGTAAGCAAACCAAACAAGCTGATATCTATATATATGCAAATAGGTAGCAAAATTGCATCCTCATGTGGAATGCTAATGGTTGGTACTTGGTAGCATAGTCTGATAGTGTGAACTCTGCAGCAAACTAAAAATAGAAGATTGTCTTTGTAAAAATATAAACAAAAACAAGTACAATATCGAAATAGTCTACCCCTAGTCTCCCCTCCAAAACTATTTTTATGTGATCAATACAGTTATGTTTTACCCTTTTTTGGGCTGCCTCTGTGTATATGCATCTGTGGGCAATAAGTTTCTGACTTATTGTGGTAAAACATCAAGTTATGTCTGATATTTTGCCAGTTTCTCTGCAAAATTTCCCTGCCAGAAACTTACATAACTTCTTGCGCCTCAGATCTTGCAATCAGTGAACTTTTATTCTAGAGCTTGACAATTTCATAGCACCACACTTTTACAATTTGACATTTTTGGAGGTCTTACAAATCTTATTTGTTTTGCCACGTGAATTTTTTCCTTAAGTCCTGCATTATATTTTAACTCAGATTTTAAAAACTAAATAGTAAAACAAAACCGAAACATTTGGAAATTGAAAGTTTCAAAGCCACAATCTGTCAAAACAATTAGGGCACACGCTCTTCTCCAAGACATATCATTTTCCTTTGATGCCACCTTTCTACGCAGTAGCCACAAAAAGAAGGTAGATTAACAGTTATTTTTGTAGTTTTGTAGTTTTGAAGTATACAATTCTAGAATTTGGATTTAGATCTCAATTTATACCTTAAATTTCAACCCTAAAGGTTAGGTTTTACAGTTAAAAACTTAATAGTTTACAACCCAATCATTTTAATTTTTAGGACAAGGACATTTTTGAAGGTTTTATATTTTATAAAATTGTTTTATTTTTAATGTAAAATTTTATGATTTTGAAGTATTTTACTAGCCCTAAACCCCACGCAGTTCTGAAATTCGAGCTAATAATCCTGTGGGGAAGAGTTTTGGAATAAACCTAATATAAACACATGCCCAGCTTGAACAATTTGAGATGTAACTTTTCTGAAAGTATGGTAAGAATATTGAAAAGTTAAATGCCATTTGATGAAGTTGCAGGGCATAATCTTAAGGCTTTGACAAAAGGCTTGATGATGTGAACCTCTATGCATTACTGCTCCTTGAGGCTTTTGAAGAAAGAGAAGTTGCAAGGACAAAGATTACTGTTCAACAATCCACAAGATGCTCTATTGATGCTAAATCTCTAGACAAAGAAAAACTTACACGATCTAATGCTCCAACAAAGTATCATATCAACAACCCTTTGTTCTTTCAAAAAGCCTAATGTTTTTTTGCACCTTTGACAACACTTCATGTCCCCTCACTTTGGCCAACACAAGGTTGAAAAAACATGTCCATGAAAGGGCACGAATGAAAACTGCTAATTTCTAGATGCAAACCTCTATGCATTACTGGCCCTTGAAGCCTTTCTACAAAGAAAAAAAGGATGACAACAACCGTTTGATCATCCACAAGATCCTCTATTGATGCTAGATCTATAGACAAGGAATAACATTCACATTCTAATGCTCCATCGAAGTACTGTTTAGATGTATCAACACCACCTTGTTCTTTCAAAAACCTGATATTTTCTTGCAACTTGTACAACACTCTTATCTCACCTAACTTTGGATACCACAAGGTTGAAGAAAAATGTTCATGGAAGGACATAAATGAGAACTTCTAAGTTCTAGTATTATTCTATTCTAACACTGCATTCAATTATACAAAGTCTTATTATCGACAAATAGTGATGCCCTAATTACCACAGCTCATACTAAAGCTTCACATGTGATATGCTAAAGATGTAATATGAAATGAATGAACTACTCCACATTGTCAAAATTAGGCATGAACAAGCATTACCATATGTCTAATAGGTGAATAGATAGAAGGAACCATAACTTAAACAATTTTCTTGTAGCATTAGAGAGCAAGATCATTAGATGCACTTTGACACATTTAAAATTGACAGAGCAAGATCATTAGATGCACTTTGACACATTTAAAATTGACATACTTTTCCCTATTTGATGTGGTTGTGACCAAGGATGGGCATACATATGTGGTGAATTATTACAAATAATATTGCTACTTGTGGGATAGTGGACGGACTTCTGTAAATAAGCATCCTAACTTGTTTTGGGGGCCATGTACTACACATTTCCTTGATATAACCTTACAAAAACATCATCATGCCAAAGGGTTTACATACTCAAATCTGATCGATATGCTAAGTACAGAAATATATTAGTGCAAAGCAATCTGGAGATCGATCACAATACTCATATTCAGAACTCGGTAATTCAAATCTGAAACAAGATATATCTTCCCATATTTAAGAGAGATTATTGTCTAGTTCATATTGCAACCGGCAAGTAACATATAGAAATCTGTAAGAATTGCATTCTGAAAAATTAAAAGACACATATAATTCAAATCTGTAATAAATCTAATCATTCTAACATGGTATCGGCCATGGTCAGTTTAAATGATTTGGTGCTCTATTTGATGGGTCATGATTGGATCTTCACTCATTGGAAGCAGATCTATCTTGCTACCAGATCAGGGTTACACCCGTTCACTGTTCTGAGCTTATCGAATTGCCTTTAGAGGCTCAAACTTGACTAAAATGTTGAGGAATGAATTTCTTCATTATCTTGCACGTGGACTTGGAATTTGGCGTTGAAATAGCCATAATGTTTCACCAGACTTCTGTAGGCAGACCACAGAAAATATTCTGGGAATATACCATCATGCATGAAGACACCTGGCAGCCAGATCTCAACACCACCTGCGATCTTAATCTTCCCACATCGAGTCAAGTAAGCAGGATGTAAAGAAAACCGACCTGGACAAGATTTGCAAAGATTAGATTTGAATCCTGATGGAACTTGTTTGATATCATCAATTTTGTGCATATACAAATGAGGAATAACAAATGGCAATTTCAGGAGAGAATGCATGTTTAGTTTGCCACTGCTAAATTAGTGGACCACAGGTTTATTCAGGAAGGACTTGGAGCTTGGTTCCTTCTTGTCTCATAAGTTGATATGGGAAAGTGGCGATATGCATGGCATGAGAGCTCACGAGTTGTGTCATGGTACAAAAAGGATACAGAAACTCTATAACAACCAATGCACTCACTGTTGAGCAGTTGTTAAATTTGTTCAAATTTCATGGTACCCAGATCATTAAACTTCATCTCCATGAAATTAGTCTCATTGAACTTCCAAAGGCAGTTGAAAATGAAATCTGTGAATGCAGGAGAGTTATCTCTCTGTTTTAGTGTTTTTGCCTTGTAACCAAAATCGAAATCAAATAGCAGTTATCTGAAAGGAAGTGGCCGATATGATTTAGATACGTCGATCAGGAATAGTGAATCAAACAATGGGGCTCACAAGTTGTTTGCAAGAAGAGGTCAGTGCATCGCAACGAAAGAAGAGATGAGCAGGCAAATAAAAGAGGGAATGTGGGGTCATTTTGAGGTCAGGACGAATCATCCAGCCTGTTGGTTTGATCTCCATGCATTTGTTCTTTGACAGGGCTGTTGACAGATAATAAAGAGAGATTTGTAGCAGATCAACTTAGTTTCAGCACTCACAAGGCCCACAATTCAGATCGCAGACTCTCATAGAGACCCGGTGGTAGATTGCAGTGCAATGCATAGTTGGAAAACTCGCCAAAGGCAAAAACTCGCCAAGCCCCCCAAAAGTTTAATCGGGAAAAACTCGGCGATTTAAAAAAAAAACTCGGGAAAACTCGGGAACTTAAAAAAACCGCTGAAATTTAATTAAAAATACATTTATTTTGCAAAATTTAATGAGAAGATGCATCTAATAAGTTAATTAAAGAGAATACAAAAGAAACAAGCAGAGTTTAGGTATATATAAATGCACAATGCGTACAAAATTGCATTCTCATGCGGAATGCTCATGGCAGGAAGCAAAATAGTAAATAGTTCTTGGCATCAAACAATGCAGCCGAGTTTTTAAAAAAAAATTGCCGATTTTTTTCCCAACAGCCGAGTTTTTATTCCTGCGAGTTTTTCTGGGATTTACTCGCCCAGCTTAAATACTCGCCGAGTAATCTGCGAGTTTTCCATCTATGGTGCAATGGACCTTAGCTAAAACAAAATATTACGTAAATACAATTAATAATGATTAAACAAAAGATTTTTTCTTATCATCATGGCGATAAAATTACTCATTTATTAAAATTGCTCAAATTATAAAATTAAACTAATAAGGAAATTATTAACTACGATTTAGTGATTTAGTCATTACTGTAAATAATAAGATTATGGTTTAACCATAATGATTAATAACAAGAAAATAAACATTATTTTAATAAATCGAATATAAACCTTGTATTAAAAAGGGGGACCCACCAATAATTAAAGACCCAAGTGGGTCACAACCCCTCATGCACATATAAAATAAGGATGCAACAAAGACAAAGAGGATCGAAAGAAGGGAAGAGAATAGGACACTTGGACCACATCCCCACGAGGATGCACGACCAAACCAGGAACAGTCGATCACATCATAGACGTTGACTGTGTGCAGAAGCAGTAATGGGAGGACAGTCGATCACATCACAGATGTTAAACCGCATGCAGAGGCATGACGGGGACGTTGTGGATGTATTTCGGCCCACGTCTTACCCACGTTTAAGGGAAGACCATCGAGCAATGGTAAATTATACAAGGACATCTGGTCATTGCTTGGAACTGTATGATCATTGCAATATAATTACAAGTCATAGAATTATGATTATTAGTTAAAATATAGATTCTGAATTAAAGTGTAAATTATCTTTTATGTTGATGTGTGAATATTATGGAGAGTATACATGTAAGCAATAACTTATGATTATAGCAAATGTGAATACAAGAAAAGATTTATTAATTTATTGTGAACATATTACTTATATCCATGAATATCAATGAAACTTGAAGCATCGAGCATGAGAGATATTAAGATCTCCATTGTCCGCCATAGCCGAGAATCAATATCAAAGCATGGAGCATGGAGATATTAAGATTTCCATTGTCCGCCATGGCCGATAATCGATAAGCCAGAATATTCTAATGTTTTCAACATATGCATATGTGAGTAGCCTTGGATAGAGGATGCCTGTCCAAGAAGAATCTTAAGGGGTGCACTCCCGAGAAGACGGTGAGGTAGCTATGAGCTAGGGAACTTGACTTGGGGACGTCCTTAAGATTGGGGTTAGCTTAGAGGGTAGAAGGATAGGATTATTAATATTATTGTGTTTCTAACAAGCTTCTATGTGCAGGTCAAGCTGAATCAACTAACACTACTAAATAGGAACATTACAATGGTATCAGAGCAAAAATCCTGCCATTCTGTGAGAAGTGGACCACATAAACTATGTCCAAACAAATAGCTCAGGAATTAAGTAACTTTATAGAACAAACTAATGAAAGATTTGAAAGAACTAAGAATTCTAATTGAATTATACTCGAAACTATACAGAAATTAAGCAACAATAATAATTAAAATGAAAGACCCAACCTACAAAGAGATCACCACTTTGCTCATGTGCAAAATGAGCTTTAGGTTACCACCTATTTCGTAACATGTATACCCACCTATTTCGTAACCTGTATACCTGGCTACCCTTAAAGACCCAACCAACTATGGGATGGGCAAGGGCCTTGCCAATAGAGATTTTGGGCCATATAACCGGTTTTACGCTATTTGAAGGGTAAATCTACCCACCCATAGGTACACATGCACCTGTGCTTCTACTTCTACTAGTGTTGTTGCTTTCACCCCCAGCCGGCCCCCTACTATTCAAGGGGTTCCAGGTTATCAGTGATCGGTTCGAGCTGCTTCAAGGTAGTCTTTTTATTGATTGGGCAGCCACTACAGGGGCTCGCTCGAATCCTTTTGAGGAACACCGCCCGAGGCGAGGGGTTCAAGGCATGACACTCTATCGCACTCCTTGTCTCCATTTTTCAGTCCCGCAAGAAACCTTCCCAACATTTATTCCTAGAGAAGAACCTATGAGAGAGGAGGAAGTCTCTACGTATAACATGGAAGAAATCGGACAAATATATGCTAACTTGGATGCTAACCTTTGACAACTTATTTCTTTTAAAGAATACTGCGAATCTAAACTCTTAGAAATGAACAAGAAACATCATGTAGATAAAGACCTTCAAGGAAAAATAAACAAGGTTAAACTACCATGTTTCGATGGATCTGAGGAAGAAACTGCTCAAGCTTGGGTCCAAAAGTTAGATACATATCTATCCTATAGTCCAATGACAGAAAAAGATGCTATCAAATTTGCTATATTACATTTAAAAGAATCAACCCACAAATGGTGGCATCGTGGCCAAATTCCTTAGGACTTACAAAGACCACATCCTATAGTGAGTTTACCCAAAAATTGATGAATAGATTCAATTTGAGAGATCCCAAATGGTATTACCAAGAACTTACTCATCTCAAACAAATAGGGACAATAGAAGAATTGCCAATAAATTTCAAGATCTAAATATAATGGTCCCTAACTTATCTCAAGGACAACTCACACACATCTTCATAGAAGGCCTAAAAGAATCCATTAAAACCCAAGTAAAACCCTTTATACCTCAATCCCTTCAACAGGCTGTTCGGAAAGCCAAGAAAATTGAATCGAACACACCTAAGGAAAGACCTAGGAATTTCCCATCAAAATCACCCTATCAAAATTATGGACCTAGGAAAGATAATAGAGAAAAGTTATGCTTTATTTGTAATAAACCCTGGAGCGGAGAACACAAATGCCAGAAAAGAGAAGAATTACACCAAAAAAATCTTTATTTTAAATATAAAGAACAGTGGGATTGCGATCATCGTTGTAACAAAGGACGTTGAACCAAATAGATGAAGTATGCAAAGATGAGAAATCTAACAAGAAAATAAAGACGAATGAAAATGAACAAGGAATATTAGTAGTGATCTCAAAAGGGAATGAGAATAGAACCTTTCGAATCAAGGGCAACATTAAACGGCAAAGAATAATTGCCTTGGTGTACACGGGGGCCTTGCATGATTTCATTAGTAAACACATTGTATCCAGAAGGAAAACACACACAAAAGAATTCAATGGATTTAAAGTAGCTTTTGGGAATGGAATTATCGAACAATGTACCAAGATTGTACCCAACCTAGAGGTCACCCTTGGAGGGTACACAATTAAAAGAAACTTTTATGTGGCAAATATTCAGAATGATATCATCCTAGGAATGCCTTGGATAAATTCGTTAGGAAGATTCATTATGGATGGTCCTAACCCAGAAATTTGCTTCACTCACAATAGGCAAGAAATTACACCAAAGGGATTACCTGATGGCTCCCCAAAAATAGTCACTTGCAAAAATATGGAAAAAATACTAAGTCACAACCAAGGCGAATGGATGGCACAATGCATGATATTAGATAAGTCAGTTGCACAAAGAAAAATTATCCACATGGATATCCAACCTATTTTGAATAAACATCAAAAGGTGTTTGAAGAGATTCCTCTCGGGCTTCCTCCCAAAAGAGGTTTTGAACATCCCATAGAACTAGAAGGGGCAAAACCAATAATAACCACTCCCTACAGACACCCTCGAAAATACAAGGAAGAAATAGAGAAGACTATCAAAGAACTCCTAGACATGGGATATATCCAACCTAGCAGTAGTCCATTTGCGTCCTTAGTAGTATTAGTAAAAAAGAAAGATAGTACCATGAGGATGTGCATCGATTATCATGCTTTAAATAAGAAAACAATAAAAAATAGGTATTCTATTCCCAGAATTGACGAATTAATGGATGAATTGCATGACGCATGTTATTTTTCAAAAAATGATCTACGCTCTGATTACCATCAAATAAAAATGAGGAAAGAGGATATACCTAAGACAGCTTTCAAATGCCATTATAGACGCTTTGAATTTCTCGTCCTCCCTTTTGGTCTCACTAATGCTCCAGAGACTTTTCAATCATGTATGAATCATATTTTTAGACAATAGTTGAGAAAATTCTTACTCATATTTTTTGACAATATACTCATCTACAGTAAAACTTGGAAACAACACCTTAGCCATATTAAGGAGGTTTTGAAGATTTTGGAAGAAGAATCTCTATATGTGAAGTTTTCAAAATGTGAATTTGGACTGGAGGAAATCCTATATTTAGGACACAAAATCAATGTCAAGGGTGTAAGTATAGATGAAGAAAAAATTAGTGTCATCAAGCATTGCCAAAGGCCCAAATCCCTAACTCAACTTAGAGGATTTGTAGGGTTATGCAGTTACTACAGATGATTTGCAAGAGGTTTTTCCAAACTAGCATCTCCCCTGACAGATTTAACAAAAAAAGGAGCCTTCACATGAAATCAAGAAGCACATCAAGCTTTTGATAAACTTAAGGAAATCATAAGTTCTTGCCCAATTCTAGCCATCCTAGATTTCAATGAACCCTTTGAATTACAATGTGATGCATCAAGGGGAGGAATAGGAGCAATCCTCATGCAAAGGAAGAGACCAATAGCCTTCGAAAGTCATAAGCTCACTGATTAAGAGAAGCTCTACCCTATAAATGATAAAGAAATGCTAGCTATAATGCATGCACTGGCCAAATTCCGACAATACTTAGTCTACAGAAGATTCATTGTTAAGATGGATCATAATAGCTTGCATTTCTTCTTAAACCAAAAGGATCTTAATGACAGACAATAGAAGTGGGTAAGCAAGATTCAAGCCTACAAATTTGATATTGAATATGTAAAAGCAATTAATAATGGAGTAGCTAATGCACTCTCCCGACAACCACATATCAATAACATTACTAAAATCTCACAAGATTGAAAAGGGGAAATCCTATCGGAATATGCTAAAAACTCTCAAACAAAAGGACATATTAGAAGGAAACCTACCCAACGAAGACTTCAAAATTTGTAATGATATTATCCTTTACAAGGGATGGGTATACTTAATCCCTCAATCAAAAATGAAGGAAAGAATTCTTAAAGAATTTTATAACAGTCCACTAACAGGTCATCACGGGTACTATAAAACATACAAACATATTAGAGAGAAATACTCTTGGAAAGGCTTGAAAAGAGATTTACGAAGATATGTACAAGAATGCATAACATGTCAACGAAACAAAGCTGAATTAACACACCCAACAAGATTACTACAAACCTTGCCAATTCTAGCTCAAAAATTGGAGAGCATATCTATGGATTTCATAACAGGATTCCCAAAGGTACAAGGGAAGGATAGCATTTTTGTGGTGGTAGATAGGCTTACCAAATATACTCATTTCTTCGCTACTTCTATAGAATACAAAGCACATCAAATAGCTGAATTATTTTTTAAAGAAATTTATAGACTCCATGGACTCCCACAAAACAATGTTAGTGACAGAGATAGTAAATTCCTCAACAAATTTTGGCAGGAACTCTTATGTCTTGCAAGGACAACACTAACCCCGAACACCAATTACCATCGTCAAAGTGCCTTATATAGATTTACAAAGATGATGTTTCTAAAAGAAATAATCATCAACTAAAGACAGAAATAGAAACTACCTAATAAACTAAAGACAGAAATAGAAACTACCTAATAAACTAAAGACTAACTAAGATGATCGTTAAAGAAACATTATAATATTATGATAAGATTGTTAGTGGAAGCATATGTCACGTAGATTATCTTTATAAGGTCATGGATAAGGTGAAAAACTTAATATTGAAATTAAGATTAGTTACCCTGGCATGTCCCTAGCGCCTCCGAACCATGCCTAGGTACCTAACTGTGGTCTAGTTCGCCTGTTGGTCCGGTCAGGGTTCAAAATCAAGGACCCAGTTCAAACTTGTTGGTTATCAGATTGAACTCAGCCAAACCATGCCCATACATGTTGAACCAAGCATGAACTTTGACGAACTAGGACCTATAGACATCATTTAAGTGACATTTTTTCGCAAATCGTATAAAGTTTTGACATCCTTAACCCTAAAAGGTGTTAATGAAAGGCTTATGTTTGCTTCTAATTCTCATTTGTGGTGTTCAAGTAGGTTATCTTGTCTTGATAAATAAATCTTTCGCCTAGGTACCTAACTGTGGTCTAGTTCGCCTATTGGTCCGGTCAGGGTTCAAAATCAAGGACCCAGTTCAAACTTGTTGGTTATCAAATTGAACTCAGCCAAACCATGCCCATACATGTTGAACCAAGCATGAACTTTGATGAACTAGGACCTGTAGACATCATTTAAGTGACATTTTTTCGCAAATCGTATAAAGTTTTGACATCCTTAACCCTAAAAGGTGTTAATGAAAGGCTTATGTTTGCTTCTAATTCTCATTTGTGGTGTTCAAGTAAGTTATTTTGTCTTGATAAATAAATCTTTAACCCATTAGTTAAACTTGAAACAATTATACTTGAATGTATTGTTATGATTTAATTTTAGTGTTTTGAATCTTTGACGTTGAACTTGAAGTTTATGATGGTATGATCATGATTCATGATGCTATGATTACAAGTTCAAAAGTTAATGGTATATGATTTTTTATAATTTTTACATGTTTTTGTACGAACCCAAACCGCTTTCCAAAAAATTGTCGTACCGACAAACTGGTTCTTCGAACTCAAACTAGTAACTTAGAAAATAGGAATGTATGGGCATGTATATGCAAAATATGGAAGATAATTGCTGAACCATGCAAGTTGGAATTAAAAAATGAATTATTAATTCCACCATGAGATACTATTTAAACCTTTTCTTCTTTTACAACAAAAGATTTTAAGGTGGTCCAAACAAGATAAAGGGCCTATTCAAATATATTGCATCCCTCGTGCAATGGAGTGATCGGCCATAGCAAAGCTGCTAGTGTTCTACAAGAGGGTTAGTTTTCCAATATCTATGCTTTCAATTCAAGTAAAACTTCAAAACGAAGTTTGAATTTTAAATCAACAATTTTCCATAAGCTTAAAAAAATTCATTGATTGAAGTTGAAACTCTTTAGATTTTGGATTAAAACTTAGTCTAGAAATAGGAAAAATGAGGTCAAGCAGAAAAGTGGATGGGAAGCCTCATAGATCTGTTGGGAACCCTTTCTACACATGTTGTGCCTTTACCTTTCCTTGCTTCCTAGTGACAGATGGTTAAAACCCTGTCATGCAAAAAAAATCAAGGTAAAAGGAGTTGTCTCATCTTTGCATTGTCCTCTAATTTGAAAGACAAATATTATAGATGTTGTAAAGCTTCATTAGATAGCCAACAATATAGTTAAGCATGTGTGATACTAACACTTCCTTCTTTTCTCTTGGGGATATCTTTCGTCACTAGTTTAATGATTCTTTATTGATGACCAATCATTTTTTCCTCCATTCAGGAAGTTAAATCCTTGGTCAGCAAGTTAGTGGATAAGTTCATGAATGAGATGTTTTCTGGATGGATAGTGGATAATTGGACCAATATTGTGCTAACTTCCATTTATGTTTTTCAATTAATTGTTTTCTTCTTCAGTTTCACTTTGTAGAGAACAAAGATCTCATTTGGAAATAGGGTCATTGTTTCATGGTAGGTGTGTTTTATTTTTAAGCCCTTAGTAACCCTTTTTTCGAAATGAATAAAATCACAGTCTCTAATGTTCCCATTTTGATATAATTTTGCTATCGTATTTTGCTTTGTAGATCTACAAGGATAATCCCACTATTGACAGAAAAAGATGGGCCTTTTTCTTTGGATTCTATCTCGAAGGTTTCTTTTGGAAGTTCCGATAAGGTTTTGTTGATGAAGTAGGATCGTTGTAAATGTGTATGAAATGATAATTCAATGTTGATAGATACTGAATATTGATTTCTATTTCTAGATCTGATAATTGTAGTCCTCGAACTCCAAAGGGAAGAATATATATTGATTTCAATGTCTTTCCTTGGGATTGGATCTACATTATAAAGGATATGAATAAACATATCCATGAACAAGAATGTCTCCATCTTGTGGAGACATGTCTGCTCTGTTGGAATCACCGTTGTCCTTACACCAAAAGCTCAAGTTGTCAATGAACGTCACAACAGCCAAGGACAAGGATCCACGGAGGCAGTTAAGCACATGCCACAAATCCATCGTTCTATGCTAAACAGTACCTTCACCTAAAGGGGATGGAGGCACCAACCTCCCAACAACCCCCCCCCCCCTCTTCCGCACATGACCCGAGGGATTTGAACCCGTAACCCAGTGCTCTGAACCACTTGTTGTAATCACGATTCGTTATACCAAAAGCTCAATCAGTCAATAAATGTCACAACATCCAAGGACAAGGATCCACAGGAGGCAATTAAGCACATGTCACAAATCCATTGGTCTATGTTGAACGGTACCTTCACCTAGAGGAATAGAGGCACCAACCTCCCAACATGCTCATGAGTATGTCTCATGAAGAGGTGTCTCTTCATGCCTGATCTCTAATCGAGTTTCAACCCTTAACAATTACACATGATTTCCTCAATAATAGTATGATATATATATAATATTACATCTTACATAATATTAAATATAATATATATATCTTCAATATAGGATTTATCTAACTAAAGCTACAAAACATCAACACTCCCTCGTCGCTAGGGAGGATAAACACAAGATATGAAGCGTAACATCAAGCATGGCACGTTTAAGAACATCCTTGATCAAAAGATAATCACCATTAAATATCATCTCATGATATCAAACATAATGGCCTTAAAATATCAAGTCACATGATATTCACCAAGTACTCTGAGTAATGGTCGCTTGAACGTCAAGATGCATGATATTCACCAAGTACTTTGAGTAATGGCCTCCTGAACATCAAGTCGCATGAAATTCACCAAGTACTTTAAGTAATGGTCTCCTCAACATCAAGTTCCATAACATTCACCACATACTCCAAATGTTCATAAGGTATGTGCCCATGTATCCTCAATAATACTTACCATAGGAAAACTCATGGTTTGTTTAAGGAACTTAATCCACCAAGCAAGATATAATTTATCATGATCTGTTTAGACAACATAAGATATCAATCATAACAAAAGATTAAGTTATTGTAAAATCATCGCCTTCCAATAACTTTAACAAATACGAGTGACGATCATCTGGAAGTCGTCACTTCCTCATGATGTACATGGGGCCCAAAATAGTCATGAAATAACATTCATGATTCACAATCCTTTGACTATTACAATCTCTTGATTAGTCTCTCGATCACTAGATAATCCATCTCAACATGGTCTACTTCCTCTGAATCAATACGACCGGGATCATTAAAAATTAATTAAACCATATCCTCTAAATACTCCCTCTCTTTCCAAGGTTGCCTCGAAGTGTCAAACTCCCTCTAAATCTAATATCAATCTTCCTTTTCTTGCAAGAACATCCCTGGAGAAAAAGGAAAAGATCAAGGCAAATTTACTATATTACGAATACAATACTTAGAAATTGTACTCAAAAGAGAATATTTATCTCAAGTAGTCAAAGGATAATGCCCTTTGATGAAAGAAATTAATGGCATTGTTCAACTTGTCTTCTTAAGCTTGTAGAAGTTGGTCTCTTTCAAGATGTGCTAACAGGATATAACCACTTTCACATTCCATGTCATCCCTTCATGTTACCTGTTTGTAACGTCCCCATTTTTAGCAAGTTCTTACAGTCCGCCTAGTCAATTCACCATCATGACCCTTGTGATCTGGCAGTGGCATTTGAGGTTCTTGGTGTGGGGTTATAGGCTTTCCAACAGCCTATAGTGCATTTTGGCTCTGTTTGAGGGACTAAGTATTCATAGTAAGTCAAATTGTTGAATCCAATGAGCTCAATTGAGTTAGAGGAGTTTAGTGATGCTCTCAGTTTTTGTTTCAGACTTATAGTTTGGGTTCCAAGAATCTTGGAGGGAGCATTTATACTAAGTCACCCCGTCAAGTTCATTAATCTTTCTTCATCAAGGTCACTCTAGTGTTGTCAGATTTCAATTATGATGCTCCTTCAGTTGTTTTCGCAAGACTAGTGAATTATTATTATCATTCATCTAATATGTTGAGGTTGCTATTTTTGTTGGTGTTGTATGTTAGTCACCTTAGTATCATTGCCCATTGGAACCGGGTCGAAAAGTTTTAAATCATGGGCACAAGAAACAATGGCCTTGTGTGTCAGAATATTATGTTACAGTGGAAAAGGTCATTTTTGGGAGCCAAAAGCAATTAATAAATTATATTATAATGGCACTTTATTATATTTTAATGTTGTGGAGTTTATTTGGGAAACTTGTGCCATTTGGAGATTATAAATATGAGCCCATTTAATGGGAAAAGCATCCAATCAATTGATTATCTTATTAGATTTTTCTGTCTTTGTGACATTTTGAGTTTCTAAGTTTGTGCCCTTGCTGAAGTATAAGGGTTTAAGGCTGAAGTATTACTCCATTGCTGAGGTATAGAGGAGTTCGGAATTTTTGAATTCTGAAAAATTCATTGTGGCTTCTCCTACTGTTTTTACTATACCTGAGAAGTCAATTACTTGGTCGCAAATCTGGAGTTTTCTGAGGAGTTTATTATCTATTGCTGAGGGTTTGAACAATTTGGGGAGAGACTATGATTGCACCAGCATTATTGATTGAGGAATCGCTTGCATTTATAGGAGGCTGCCATCTCTGGAAGGGCAGCATTAGAACCCTATCGAGCTGCATTTAAATGTTAAAGGCCTGTGCATATAAGTTAGAGGCCTGCATGCTTTAATTTGAGACCTGTCATTACACATTAAAAGGCTGCACTTCCTACAGCAGACCCTGCGTTAGTTATTTGGTGCGGGAATTTTAATGGTGAAGTTGGCATTTCATGTTGAGCTGCTGTAAACTGAATATCATTTCAAATAATTACCAGGTTTCTCATTTTAATTGTAATTCCATTATTGATAATTCTGTGCAAATTTAAGAATTGTAAACCAAAGTTGAAATTCAATATTTAGCATTGCTATAGATTATATTGGTACTATATTTGTTTCAGTATTTATTATTTAATTAAAAAAACCAAAATTGGCAAAACCGAGAAATAAAACAAAAACCAAGCATTCTTTCAGCATAGTTACAGCTTGAGGTTTATCTGAGTATGATTGTCAAGTGTTTGATAAAATGCCAAACTATTGATTAGCAAAAGAAATTGATGTTTGGTTAGCTATAGCCAGTTGAGAGTTATTACACCATTGCCTTCTTCCTTATGCATTTTGTTTCTCATACCTCCCTGTACTCCCTGATTTCTACGGAACTTTTCACAAGGCGGTACTTAGATCCTTTATTTGGTGGTGTACAGTATTCAATAAACAATCTTTACTTTTTCATTAACTATTTCCATGTATATCTCTTATCACACGGCCTTTTCTATTGGTATTCGATGGTTGCTGCATCAACTGTACGTTGGGTTAGATGATTTGATTCGTACCACTGTAATCACCCTTCATTTCTCATCTATTCTCTTTGATGACAGTTTTTTCTGCTAAGCACTGGTTCTCATGTATATTGATAATAACAAAAGGATATCCCACAAAGGCCAATATGACCATAGATAATCTAATCATTAACAAAATAATTTGTTTGTGATTGTAAAACCAGACTCTCTAAATACAATTCTAGCAATAATTCCATAACCATTCTCAAAGCTTAAAATAACATTGACTGTCTTTCACAATCTAATGTACTGTAGAATACTCTCCTGGGTCAATTTTGCCTCCATGATCAGCAATCCATCTCCACCAATGCCACACAAATATTTCTAGCAGTGATGAACAATCTTGGTAATTAATTTATGGTGCCATTAAGCACACATAAAAAAACTTAAGCAGTCTTCGTCATTGACTTTGAAAGGGACATCAAAACCTACACCAGTGAATGGGAAAGTAGAAGAGACTCATCAAGAGTGGGATTGGCAAGGTGTGGAGGATTGTGTACCGATTTGCAGGTAAGTTATGTCCACACGGTTCTGATCGTATATTAGATAATATATTAATAAGCTATCATTTTATTATTCCTATATAGAATATAGTCTATGTTACTGGCAGTCATGAGTCATGACCCCACCAAGAGCCCTAATTATAGTGTTCTCATTTTGAGTGGAAGGCTTAATAAATAATAAAGATTAAAAGATGATCTAAAATAATTAATACATTACAATTAACAATTGATAAATGAATATAATATATTAATGAAGTATGATATAATATATCAATATAAACTGACATGATTTATATATTAATACATTCATATAATAATATATAAAATAAGAATACATCAAATATTGAAATCTATTAATAATTAAATAAAGAAAACAATTATGAAACATTTAATTAATAACTATATATTGAAAATAATATAATGAAAATTAGTTATACATTACTAAATAGTAAATAATAAAAATTAAAGTAAGAACATTTCTAGAGTCACAACCCTTCAAACATGAAAAGTATATAAGGGATACTAAAAGCATTATCTTAGGGGAGGTAGATGAAAGAAAATAATATTCAGAAAGGAAAGGATCAAATGAGGCTTATTACACTGGCTTATTCAAAATCCTGCCCTGCATTAGTAGTCCGGTTCCAATTTGGGGCCAGGACAACGAAAGAAGTCGAAATAATTTTTTTTTTCTTTGAAACCAAAAAAGTACTTAGCAATCCTAATTTCACTCTAAAGTGACCTTTATTCACTTACTAAGTTATTTTACAAAAACTAAATATTTCTGCTTCAAACTGAGCAAACCATTTTTTTCTTCCTTCAAGCTGCCATTTTTATTCTTGATGGTTGTCAATTATTTCATCAAAGGTAATGGCTACAGGACAGAAAGAGTTGCACCTACAAGATTTATCTATGAAGCATGAGTTTACCTTCTATTTTTTTCAAAATAAACTCATATACTTGACATATATATATATATATATATAGTGCCTTTTTCTTTTTGTTCTTAGGTGAATACAATGTAGGGTTGTGTTGACCAGAGTTTTGTTCCCAAAACTCATAGATCGTCCATGTGCTTCAGCCTTTTTGTCAATTTAGATTGTTAGGTTGATTTCAACTTAAATAAAATCCATATTTATAGGTTATGAAATAATTAATATTATAATATCTCAAGTTTGGCCAAGTTTTCTCATGGCAAAGAGTTTATCCTAGGAGGGCAATATTGGGTGGAAATCCTGGAATCCAAGGATTTCCAGCATGTTCCGAACTTAACTCACATTGCTTTTGATCATGAGTTTCGATCACTGTCTAAAGGAGGAGAAGATCCAATTTCAGTTCAAGATCTCATATGAGAGTTGTCATCTTGTTGCCCCCTTTCAAAGATATTCTTTAGGAATATGGTGGATATTTGGGAATGGAAGGACAAGTATCGGGTGGAAATCCTGAGACCCTATAATTTCCACCATATCATGAACTTGACTCCACCTTCAAATTTCATCAATGCTTCTTCTTCAAGCATCATTTCTACCCCCTAGGAACGATTTGTTGAACATTTGCAAGAAAGAGCTCATTATGATGGGGCATAAATTTTGGACTCAACAGATTGAGTTTGGGTGGAAATCTTGGGATCCTAGGATTTCCACCACTTCCTTGCACCATTTATTTAGGAATTGTAATTGCAAATCGTGCTTGGAAATGGCTTCCAAGAATTCATTCCTCATGAATACCATCTAATTTGTATTTTCACTTGATCAAAATTCCTCCATATTTGCCTTTTCAGCTTCCATTCATCTTCAACTTTTTGCCATTTACCTCTAAAGTTTGGGTTATTTCCATCTCTATACGTTCAATTCATCTTTCCCCATCACTTAGGATTTCAATTCCCATCTATGGCTTCCCTTTTCCTTAGGCAAAGGTTTTGGAGTTGGAGGATTTGGTTTGGATGGTTCCTTGGATCCTAGGGATTTCCACCTTGAAATTTCACTCCAACTTTCATGCAACTTGGCCCTCAAACATCAATTTTTCATCCTTATGATCAGCTTGGAGTTGATAGCTTTGCTCAATATACCACTTAAAGCTAGGCAGAATTTTTTAACAGCCATTAGGATTTTGCAAAGCAGAAATCCCGGAGTCCAAGGATTTCTGACCCTGTTTTGCACGGAGGAATTCCCAACTTATCACTTCAATTTATTTTTAGTTCGGAAGGCAAAGTGATTTATATAAAATTTAAAATTTAAATTTTCTTATACATTTAAGTTATATTTATATATATAATATTAAAATGTTTGAGATAGGTTTCAGTTTCACAAGAGTTATAATAAAGATTTTAGATCTTGGAATTTTCAAAATAATTCCGGACTCGGCCAAATTTCAGGATTCAGCACTTTTCCAGTAGTATTACCTCCCGCAATCTACCTAACTTTCCACGATGAAATTGGAACTGGAAAAAGCATTTTCAAAAGGTTCTAACTCATTTCATCACAAATCCTTTAATTTCAGCTCCACATCCTTGGTTAGCTTAGCCCAACTCTCGGCCATGTCCTTAAGAAACTTCACCATTGAGCATAATAAATTTGTCCAAACTCATCACTTCGACTTGGAGACTTGAAAATTGCTACCAAGACCATTAAGAGAAACTAAGACCACTACTCCTGCCAAAGCAAAAAGAGAGGGTCCCTATATGCAATAGGGTGATGGTGTGAAAACCTTATAATAGGTTGTATATTTGTAACTTTTTCTTTTTCATTTTTCATACAAAATAATTTGTTATTCTAGATAAGTTGCCACACACGCAGATTGCTCATTTAAATGTTATCTTTCTCACCTCTTTGGCAACATAAAACTGTTATTAAAGTACATCCAAGAGGTAGGTATTAATGTTGGCATTGTAGATAACGTGTAAATGAATATAAGAGCTACTATAGTTGAGTAAAATTTGACCTGCGTGCAATGAACAAATGATGAGAATTGACAAAGACAAATTTACCAGTCCTAATACTGGTTGAGGTTTGGGTCTGGGCCAGGGTTTCCGACAAAATTTTGGGGTTGGGTTCATTTTAGGTTCATAGATACTAAGACATAAAATTATGACTTTCCTTTAAAAAATAGTTTAAAATAGTAAAATAAAATATATATCTGATATCATTTGGGATTAATAATTAAAAGCAAAATGGCTCTGCAAAGCAGCGAAATCACGAAAAAGCAGAATGTAGATATCTCTGCTTTTAAACCCAAGTTTTCCCTAAATATCGCTAACCACTTCAAGCCCCTAGGAAGCAGGCCGAAAGTCAATAAGAAAACCAATCCAGAAGTAGACCAGGTGAAACCAGTCCCAACAGGCAACGGAGGTACTTTTGCAGCATTTCTGAAGCTACATGAAGAAAGGAGTATAGTCATCCAGAAACAGTGGGCGGTCAATTCAAACACAAATCTTCACTCGGATGAGAGCCCTGGCTGGAAAATGGTTAAACACAGAAAGCGAAACAAAGGTACCCGTAATTCAATGTTTCTTCTAGCTGCCACTGATACACGTATCTGTGTCGATGGGAGAGGCATGGAGTGGTACTGTCAGTTAGAAGACATCGTGGATGTCTAGCTCCTCTCTTCTCCTGTTGTTTTCAATGGTCTCTGTTCTCGGTTTTGGGCTCCATGTTTTTTTGGCTCTCTACGTGGGTATCTTTCTTGGGTTCATATCTGGTATGGGTTGCTCGTGGTTCCGTCTCCTTTTGTTCTTTTCGGCCTGCCCTGATTTTGGCAAGTGGGCTCTGCTCCTCTCAGACTTCATCTCAGGTTCTTTGGCTAGCTTCGTGGAGTCCCTATCATGGTTAAGCCCTCATCATTTTCTGTATTTATTATGAAAACTTATAGAAGATATTTTCTTATTTTAGTTTCCTGCGTCTATCTGTGGTGTCTAATGTCTAGATCTCTGCAATTTTTGTGCTTTATCTTTCCCTATTTTTTTCCTAGCTCTTGTTTGCTCTGGCCGACCCTGTTTTCTTGGGCAGATATTCTTCCTCTTGTAAACATGCTTTTATACTGATAAACTAATCCTTGCCTATCTAAGTTTCTGCAAACATTTTTTTTTTTAGCTTCATTCTATCAATAATTGGCAGTATAAAGCTCTGCCTTATAGTGATTACTTTTTGATAAATTTAAAGGTATATATCTGTTTTTTGACTACAATTGTCAACAAACAAAACATAAGGATTACAGATGATGAGCTTAATAATGTTAACAAGAAAATACAACTAATTTGCAAACTAGGTAGACAGGCAAGATAACATATGTTGGATTTCTAACATTGCTAACGTGTTTAAATGAGTTTAAGTCTGCTGATCCCATCCATCGTCACTATACACATATTGCAATTCTTCCTATGTCGCTTTGCTAAATGCTGAAAAGTACTAGGCAGATTCTCACAAAGTTAATAATTGATCAAAGTTTATTTAAGATTAAAAGACTTCTATGTAAACAGGGGTATGCCCCTTTTAAATTTGTATGGGACAAAAGCCCCGAGCAAGACTGGAGGTTTTCTTCTCCGTTCTTTCCTACCAGTGCCCATTTGAACGGAGAACATTTTGCAACTTATCCTCTTTTTAATATTTATATATAATTAAAATGGCTTTGGCCTTTTACCGATATATATATATATATACAAAAATATATATTAAATTAATTGCATATACAAAATACAAAATTAATAATCAATTATTAATATATAATATGGAATAGTAAAAATATATAATGTTGATATACTAAATTAAATTATTAGTATATTGATAGGTATTGATATTAATAATATTATAGTTAACTTATTAAAAATATAAAATACATCATTCATACATACATACATACATATATAATTTTCTGCAATCAATCAAATGACACAAGAGTTGGGTGGAAGTAGAAACCATACATACATACCTATATGTGTTCTGTTAGATATTTACCGTACCCATTGACGGTATTATACAAGGGAGCTTCGAATGTTTTGGGAGACCCTGTCCATGAATGGACATGTCTCCCAAGTGGGAGGCACATCCATTCGTGGATGGGTCTCCCCTTTCCAAAGGATGCAATGGTAGTCGTGGTTAAGACATTTCTTAAACTAAGTTTCCACCGCAGTCAAAGCACTTGCAACCAAGTCGCTATTATATGACAAAAAATTGTATGGTGGATTGGAATTAACAACTATTGAAATTTTGACATTTAATTATATAGTTGATAAAGTTGGAAATATATATATATATATATATGACTAAGTTTCCACCGCAGTCAAAGCACCTGCAACTAAGTCGCTATTATATGACAAAAAATTGTATGGTGGATTGGAATTAACAACTATTGAAATTTTGACATTTAATTATATGGTTGATAAAGTTGGAAATATATATATATATATATATATATATATATATATATATATATATATATATATAATTTCTATAAATGTCAACTCATCTATTTTCATATAGATATACATAATAAAAAGTTGTATAGTATAAATCACTTATATTCATATCTTATGTTATCCAACTAAGCTATAACATTAACAGGTTCATCTAGGATGAACCCATAGGCTAAACCCTAGATCCTAACCCCACCTTTGTCGACATTGTACAAGCATCTGAACCCAAAATAAAACATGCCCTAACCAGCAAGGTAATTAATAGTGACAAATCAGTAACAAAGATCAAAGAACAAGAGGATGTCGCACCATTGTAATAGATCAAATGTAAAAGTATATTTTCTTTCCAAAAAAGTATCAATGATCATTAACATGATTGACTAGCTCAAATACTTCCATGCTACCATCATCTTACTGAGAAGAGAATAACCCATTTCTTTCTCATAAAAGGGCCTTCAAGAATAAGGTGAGGAAGGTTGCAACTAATAGGATTTCTCATTGCATTTATAGTTACAGACTTCCTCTCAAGCATGTTAAATCACCATAGTGGCAAGATGTGGCGACAACAATTGCTAATGCACCTACTAGCTACATTAGTCCCAGGCATGAAATGGCATGTAGCACCTTATTATGCACAAAAATTTGTTACATCCACTATTTTGCTCAATTTTAAAATATTCTTTATAATCGTTGAGGCTTCATGCAAACAAGAAGTCAGCGGTGAAAAGCGGTTGTTCATTATGGTCTCATGTGAAATTGAAGTATTGGTTATTAGTTATGATTTCATGGGAAAAAGAAATATTGGTTAATTGTTATGATGTCATGTGAATTGGAAATGCTTAGTTGACATGGGTATTTATTTTCATTAAAATGATTTGGGAAATATGTTATTACCATTGTAATTTTGTCTTGTAGGAATGCAACGAAGAGGAGGGAAGCATTGCCAAAGAGGGAATCGAGTATGGGGGCACCACCTACCATTGAGTTAACAGGCATGAATCCTAAACCACCATGGCCAATGGAAAATGGATTAGGCAAGCGAGGGTATACCAAGTGATCACCATCAGCTAACCCCGTCAACATATTTAATAAGACGATAAAAGCATTCACTAAGCAAGAACGAACTAAGAACAATTGGAATTTATAAAACATAAGGAGTAAAATTATTATTTCCCTCCTATGTCAATGTTTTATTATTATTGCCATTTTATGGCAATACTTTAATATTATTATTATTTTAAGTCATCAACCTTTATTTTTTTCCAAGGGCCTATTTTAAAATTGTTAAATTAGCCATTTTATTATCGATGGCTCTTGGAGGAAACTCTCATTTCTGCCACCTTCCTCATCTTGCTGTAACTCCAACCAAGAGCGCATATCTTGGAACTGAGCATGCATTTGAAGGAGAAAAGTCGTTCTTTATTTTTGCAAAATTTCTATTCTTATTTAGCAGAACACATTCACCCCCAATCTTGGCAATTGTTTTTACCATCCATGCTCTGCATTCACAGTGCTACATATCTGAGATTTCATTTATATTAGCCATCATTCTTATCTATGATTACATTCCATGAGTCGTTGAATTATATCTTTGAAAGCATTTGTACTAGCCACTGTTACTATATGCGATTGTATTCCATGAGTCATTGACTTATTTCTGAGATAACATTCATATTAGCCAATTGCTTCTCATATGTAATCTGCACATAAAGTGTTGTTGATTCATTTACGAGTTGAATTCATTGTAAGGCAAGGAGTTGTGTCAAGAATACCAGTTCTTACAAGCATTAAGGGTGACTAGACCTTTGTTTGCATAGACGATACTCTAACACCAGGATGCTCAATGGCAAGATAGAGGTGTCCCATGCCTAATCCCAGGTAGAGAGAGTTTTTCTTAGTTGAGATTGTGTGGGGATACTTAAGGGTCCATGGTTGAGAGGTTAAGCCCCTAACAATGCTTCTCCTCCCCACCAGATGCCATAACTTGTACAAGATAGAGATATGATCTGCATTCAACTTATCTTCTTTTAATAGGGATTTTACTTTTATGTTCTTGCAAGCTCAGTTGAAGATATGTTTAGATAATTAATATGACTAAAGTAGCTACTCTCTTTTCAATTGACTAGGATTTAGATAATCTGTTATAACCGTTGATCCCTTTCATTTGAATATGTGAAGAAGTTGTTATGATTATGAAAAGCAATTTATCTTTTATCTATCGTTTATTTGTTGTGAAAAAATAGCTTGTTACAATAATGATGGCAATTTGTAACGTCCCTTCTCCCATCTTGAGTATTTGATGTTTAAAACTTGTAACAAATGTTAGTAGATGGAAAAGACAACATAAACATATATAAGTGTAAAACAATTATTAGAAATTAACAACATGAATATTATTAAATCATCTAAGTACTAATTCCCATACTAAACCCACCTAATCCTTTAAAGGAGGCTCTACTCGGATTTACCTAACCCTCTAATGAGAATAACTCTCAGTTAGGAAACCATCATGTTAAGAGCACCTTCTAAGGCCTTTGGGATCTCTATTAATGAGTGAACTCGTTAACAATACATACTTGGTAGAGGTCCCACCTCTAACCAAGTCTTTTGTCTCTACCATATGCATATGATTAATCACTATATTATGTATATTGTTGTAATATCCTCCCCTGATTTGAACTTTGACTTGCAGAAATTTAACTTAAGGAATATTGTCAAACACTTTGTATGCAAACTCATAAAGCTGATTTCCTCAATAAATTGTTTTCCAATGAGTAGATTTACGAACAACTATGAAGTGACATTAAAATGCATAATACACATCATAATATTTTCACAAAAACTTGGTACACATTCAATAGTATATGAAAAATCTGGAAACTCTTTCAATCTGCTAATAAAGGGTGATTTTTAAATGTAGATGTGCACTTACAGCTGCCTTAAAGGCTGCAACAAATATTCAGACTTGTATTCAACAATTATTATGCAAAATATCAAAATTTGACAGAAGAAACCTGGAATTAGTGGCCGTAGTATTTTGCAGATGTAGTCGGCCAGCCCTCCAAACTTCTAATCAGCCGAAAAAACAAGTAAACTTGATACCAACACTGTTCACGCCGTACTGTAGCAAAATACTGTTCATGCCGACTGTATCAAAATACTGTTCATGCGGCACTATAGCAATAACTAACTTCAGATCTGCACCTCAAACCCTTGTAAATTTCTTTATGCAAACGCCACAAATGAAACCCAGTGTGTTTCCTGAAGTGAAAACACCCTTGATCCTCCTAACTGTGTCTTCCAACAGCGAAGAGAATGCTAGCAAAGAGGGATTCCGTCCTCCAAGCCCGATAATCAAATATCCAGCAACATAACATTAATCTTCATCCAAGCATACAAAAAAAAGCTCTTCCATTTCTTTTATAGTGTTCTCACAAGAGCTCAATCCTTCGTTTTCTCAATGTGGGATAAAACATAACTCCCTTTATGTACCTTATGTCTCCAATGTGTTATAAAAATAAAGGGAACTCTTTTAATTTAAATATTTCCCACAAACTATAGTCTATGCATTAATAAAGTTAAATATTTAAATTTAACTTTATAAAATGGCTTTATCAATGCATAACAAATCTTATCAATGATAAATAAGTCTTCTTGTCGATTTTAAACAATTACCATCAACATACCACTATGACTGAATGTCCGGCCATGTCCAAGATGACTTACTATAAATAGTAAGTATGCCCAAAGTTGCCTCAGAACCCCTCAGAAAGACCTGCAACTGAAACTGTCTAGGCCAAATGGCCTCTAAGCCCCTTTAATGTCCTAGTTAGCCTACGGGACTGTGGGGAAATAGGCTAACGACAACATCATGCTATGAATGCTAGAAAGGGGACATTACAATTGTCTCTAAGAGATTCTCTACAAATCTCTCTCTAGGTTCCAATTCGGAATCTCGACATTCAATCAAGAAATTCCCTCTAATCTTTGAGTTTTCTTAAAAGAAACTTGACATTCTAATGAATGCCCTCTACCAAGTTCTTACTTGATCTCTATGAGAACTATAAAGTTCTCATCTCAATCCTTGATCTTGATAATTTTATCTACCAAATGATTCATATTTATTTATGAAATAAACATATCAAATGAACACACCTCTGATTCCCTTTAGCTTTTCATTTTATAATCCTTCATAGAATATACATTACTTCAATTCCCAAAATTCAATATATATTAGTTTAGTTTCTTTACTTTCTCTACTCTGATGGTTTTGTAGTTCAACTCTCTTAGGTATAATTGTTTTTTAATCCTCCCATATTTTATTTATCATCCATGTCCTTTTGAAGGAGTTGCAAACCTTCATAATCACAATCCTTTTGAAAAATCACAACCCTTCATAATCACAATCCTTTGGAAATATCATAACACTTCATAATAAAAATCCTTGAAAAGTCACAAACACTTCATAATCACATACTACCAAAAAGTTGCAATACTTCAAAATCACAATACTATCAAAAATTCACAACCTTTCATAATCAGAATCCTTTTGAAAAGTCACAACTCTTCATAGTTAAAATATGTTTGAAGAGTCACAACCATTCATAATCACAACCCTTTTAACGAGACACATCCTTTCATCATTAAAAATATTTGAAAAAGTCACTTGTTTTCTTCTCGTTCCTCTTAGATTAATCCTTCTTTAACTCTTCTCTTCTTCTCTTCTTCCTTCCTCTTTAAAATATACTCTCCTCCCTTTTATACCTTAATTTTAAAGAGTCAAGTCTTTTTATTACATCTCTTGATTTTTTATTAGATTTAGTTCATTTATATTGTATTATTTATTTCTTATCTATTTTGCATTTATTATTATTTATTATTAAATCTTATTTAGAAATATAACATACTTTCTACAATATTCTTTTCTATTCAATTTTATTTATTTATCTATTCATATTTGTTAATGTTATAATTCTGTCAGATAAATTTATATTATATATATGAGATATATAATATATGACAAATATTATATATGGAATAATTAACTTTTAAGAGTGATATATATATATATATATATATATATATATATATATATATCTTTATCTTATTATATAAAAATTATATATTGAGGCTATATTAATTGTGTTATAACTAATGTAAGTTAATATATTAAAGAGACATGTCTCTTCAAGGGGCATGTCTCTTTATATCATATATATATATATTCATTTGAATAGTAACTTGAAAAACACATAAATATCCACAAGTGCTATTACAAGTGACAGAATAGATTAATCGATCCTATTTCACTAACATGGTATCAGAGCAAGTTATCAAAGCAAAATCCTTCGAGGGAGATCTCAATAAACATGTTGAAGATTGAACAATCTTGATAAGTATCTTTGTAATATAGGGATAGTAGGAGAAGAGAAACCAATTCCATATCAGAACAGGTGACAGTACTGGAGTAATTTTCACAGGCAGATCCACATTGATGGGGTTATCTGCATTTGATTGTGAATTCGCAGATCAGTCTTCATCATATCCTGAGCAGTACTAAGGAGTGACCACCTTCGAGATAATAGAGATGGTATATTCCTAAAGGGGGAATTATCAATGTGTTGGTTTCAGACTTTCTTGTTTGTCAGTAATTCATTCTTATCACTCTGCGTTGGTAGACACCTGTTTTATTTTGTTTGGCTTTTCATTTCTTCACAGACTTCTTTTTTATTGGGATTCTCTTATATATTGTAAGTGGGACTTAAAATTCTTGTAAGAGTCGAAATCCCACAGCAAATTGCAGAAGAATGTCGATCACTTCTTTGCATCTTTTCTATTCACAGAGCCAAACACTCCTACAGCCATATGTGAGACAGAAGATTGAAGTTTATATTCTGTGATTTGAAGAAAGTTCAAATCTGAATCTGTACGTATGGAGGAGTCTGACACATGGAGGAAACTGGTTGATTATCGAATACTAAGATAATGAAATAAAATGCTAGTCATAAGTAAAACTGTGAACGTTGTTTCACAAGAACATATGTGGCTCTATATTCATTCTAATGTTATCGTGGCTTTATAACATTTGGTATTATGGCTTGCAGTGTGAAACAAATTCTGTTCTATTGGATTATACAGAAACTGAAGGTTACATGGCAACATTGGTGTCCTCTCTGCATAAGTATTGTTGAAGACGTCAAAGACTGAAGGTTACGTGGAAACATTTTGCTTAATGAGATGATAATATTACCAAGTATTATCATATTAAAATGGAAGGGGTGGTGTTATTTACTTGAAGATTGATATTGGCTCATATCAAACAACCCGGGAGTAACTCCTTCAATCAAAAGTTGATGGAATAGTGAAAATGGACGAAGCATCATTGTCTCTTGGCATCACATTATCTTAGTGTCTGCTAATTGAATCATGAGTGATTCATAAAATCTGAGTTGTTTAGTAGCAAATCATTGTGAGTTTGGGGAATACCATGGATTCTCATATTGACATATATTGACACGAAGCAACAATAGTCATTAGCCAATGATTATCGCAATTGATTCAACCTTAAAGTCAATAATACAGAGTTACGTTTAAGAGTAGAAATCAAAATAAGTATGGCTGCGATAATAAGAAGACAAGCAATGATGTTCGACTTAATTGATGTGAAATGTCATTAGAGATCAAATAGAAAAAAACAACAACCATGGTATGCAATTTATTTACTATGGAGATGAGGCGAAGACAGTCATAACATACGATTCATCTATTGTGGATGATGAGTCCATGTCACTAGTTAGACTACAGGAAGAGCAGAGTCGAATGAACAATCAAGATTAGAAAATGCAAGGTAATAATCCATGACATCGAATGAGAAAACATCGTTAAAAGAAGAGCTAAGTTGAATGTGGACTTAAACGATCACATCTCCTATGTTAAAAGAGTATGTATTTGACATGGCCTTATTGATTGAAAATAGCTCATCTTATCGTGTAAACCAAGACGGATGTGGGTTTGGGATTCTAAACTTGGTCAACAACATCGATTTCTACGAGACGGGCAGAAGCACACCCGATTGCTATGTGAGAGCCCTTCAATGTTTACTTCCTTGTAACTCGATCG
Source organism: Cupressus sempervirens (assembly GCA_028749045.1). Lineage (NCBI taxonomy): Eukaryota > Viridiplantae > Streptophyta > Pinopsida > Cupressales > Cupressaceae > Cupressus > Cupressus sempervirens. The sequence continues at coordinate 402,349,250 of CM053783.1, read as the reverse complement.
GCACGATTTCGGAAATGATTTGGCAGTGGTTGGCAGTCCAAAATGTCTTGTCAAATCAAAATGATGCATTGATGGTGTGATTTACTTTTGTGGATCAGACATTGAGAGTCTAAGAAAACAATTGGACAATAATATCAATGAGAATTTACATTTCAGTCTGAAAGCAAGATGTTATTGGCAGGTCTTGATTCAAAATCCATAACCTTGGACTCATTCTGCCCATGCCAAAGAGGGACTACTAAAGAAGGGCATAGGATCCATCAATGTGACGGATATGAAGTAGAGATTATGGTTGGGAACATTAAATGATGCGAAGTGATTCATACTTACCCATTGCTGAGTGTTGCTGTAATAAGATCTGAATAAGCAGGAGTGGATGTATTTGGTAGAATGACATTGATGTCTAGATGGTGTGCATATTGATAATGACTTTCGTTCTTGGAAATGAAGAAAGGTACCCTCCAAGAGGAGAAACTTCATCTGTAAGGACTATATGATTAGCAAACTACAGTTCGAACCATGGTCAAAATTCATCAAAATATTGGTCTTATTGGACATTCTACTAACTTACACATTTCTCAAAGATACATTGTAACTATTTGTAGAAATGATGGAGACAAGCACATGGGCATGGGACACATTGCGAAAGCCATACCCATGTGGCTTGAGCTACAAGGAGATAGGTTGTGTGTCCAAATATATGCAACTTTGTTGGCATACCTCTATGTTCAATAATATAAGAGTGGGAATCTAACATTGTAAGGAGAAATGATAACAAATGTTCTATTTCCATTTGAACCGTCCTTATATAGGAGTAGAAAAGACGTACTCCAATTGTTTGACAAATTCTTACATGGAGGCATTTCCTGATTTGATGCATATGGACCTTCATTGGAGCAACTTATATTATTATTGCAAATAAGTATTTATTATCCTAGGGTATTGCATGTATCTACTCATTGTAGTCTCTCTCTTATTTTTGTATTTCTATAATTACTATAAAGAGCTATTTTCCTTGATCTTTTCCTTTGTCTCTAAGGATGTTCTTGCAGGAAAAGAAGACTGGTACATTAGACATGCTACCAAATATTGTGCAGACTCAATCTTATGACAGTAGCTCCAAAGAAGTTGTGATTTAGGATTCACGAATCCTCTGATGATTAGGTTGGATAATGTGAGTTTCTTGGAAGCAAATATCCTCGATGATTGAAATTATGAGAGGGAGTCCGACAGTTCATTAGAGGCAACCTTGGAGAAAGAGAGGGAGCAGAAAATAAAAATGCTTAAATCAAACTTTTGATGGTATTGGTTCAGAAGGAGTAGACCTTGTTGATGGATTCAACACTAGTCAGAAACTATAATAGATAAAGGACTATGATTCATGGGATAAAGTCTCATGTATGTAGGCTGGAAGGCCTTATGCTATCAGGATACCCATTGAACTAAGGAAGCATGACATGACTTGCTACCAAGAGGTTAGAAGGATGATAACAAATTCAGAGTAAGTTTGATACTTCATCAGAGAGAACCTTATGCTAAGAAGTCAGACAAGTTGATGTCAAACTAAGGGGGAGAAACCTTATTCTCTGATATGTTTTATGGCGAATATTGTGACAACACCACATGACAGTATTCGTGGAGACTTCATGCAAACTTTTGATGTCATACATATATGAGCCCGTCCTCTGTGTACATCATGAAGAAGTGACGACTTCTAAATGATTATCACTTGTATTAGGAGAAGTTGTTGTAAAGTGACGTCCTTAAAATAACTTGTAGCATGATTCATTTTGTGAAATTGTTTCATGTAAAGGCTTTATCTTATAAATCAACAACTAGGCATTTGATATCATTAGTTTGATTATCTACAAGTTGCTTGTATAGATATATTTTCGATACTTGGTGAATATCTTGCCCTGATATTCTGATAGGCCAATACCACACTAAGTACTTGGTAATCATCATTCAATTGATGTTTCTGATAGGCCATTACTCTTTAGAGCTTGGTGAATCTCATATTGTTGATATTCTGTTAGGTCAATGCTCATGTTATCTAATATGATATCAAATAGTAATTAGTGAATATCATATGTTGATATTTTGATAGGCCAATACTTATATGATATCATACACTGGAAATCTTCTAATCAAAGATTTCCTATATGTATTATTTTTGAAATATTACCTATGGTGTAATATCTATGTTTTATCCTTCTTCATTAAGAGGGAGTATTAATGTTATAATTCTATCGGATAAATTATATTTTATATATGAGATATATAATATATGACTAATATTATATATGGAATAATTAACTTATATATATATATATATATATATATATATATATATATATAATCATTATATATTGAGGGTATATTAATTATGTTATAACTATTACTAATGTAAGTTAATATATTAAAGAGACATGTCTCTTCAAGAGGAATGTCTCTTTATATCATATATATATATATTCATTCGAATAGTAACTTGAAAAACACATAAATATCCACATGTGCTATTACAAGTTACATAATAGATTAATCGATCCTATTTCACTAACAATATTAAATTTATTATTATTTAATTGTTTTAAATACTATTTTATTGATAATATATTATTTATGTAAATTTTATTTCTTATTTCTATACTTGAATATGATTTTCTTCTCATTATTTATTTAATTATTATTAAAATTATACTTGAAAATGGGGACATGACACAATTATATATATTACATTGTTAATTGAATGCTTCTTTAGTCTGCTATAGCCGTTATAGCTGTTATAACTGCCTTCTCATGCTCATGAATATGAAAATGTAATTGTGTTCAATGATATGATAGTTGATAGTTAAGGCTGGGAAAATGGGATGTTACAAAAATGCTTCTCTAGAAGCATCATTGAGAACAATCAAGGATAAATGGCACAAAACAAGAGCTTCCACAATTTATTATGCACAAAATAATTTCAAAAGATGGACCACTAATTAAAGCCATTGCAATGTCCCCTAAAATAGCAATGTTTTTAAGGCAGTTGACTGTAAATTTTTTGAAATGCATGGAGATAACCAAATACAAAGAAAGCCCACAAAGTTGAAGCATTAATTCTACCTTACAAGTACTGGGCTCAAGTGGATTTTCTTTTAAATTTCACCAAGCCCATCATAGATATAATTAGATATACCAATTCCATTTCTATACCTCTACCCATGCCCTTACTTTTCTACATAATTATGTTAAATGTGAAAAAGCACATAGCAACCATTAGACTTGTCTCAAGTTCAGTAAGAGAAGAAAAATATATAGAAATCAATTTGAATGGTGCTCCTTTGTGAATGACAAATGGAGGAATTTTTTTCCTGTTTCTTCAAGGGTTAGCTCCAATGATACTAGAACATGCCTTCACAAAACTACTAAGTTTGTCCAGAAATTGTGTTCAATCTCAATGCTTGGCTTGACCAAGTTGTTTAGGAATCTGTATTTGGAATACTCTAAATAGCCAAAAGTTAATAACACAAAACTAAGATCAAAACAATAAAAACATAGGAACATTCTATCCAAATACAATGCTACTCTTCGGTTATTTTGGGACACAAACATCTTTCAAATATTTTTTTATAATCCTAAAGCATTCTCCTTTCCAGCAATCTAAAACTTGAACAAGACGAATGATACAGGAAGATAAATTTAAAGGAAAACAAGAGAATATAAAATGATAAAAAATATAGTATTAAAGCTAATGCAACAGAAGGCATTTCATATACAAACCTCTTCACAAATAAATTCAATTCCCCCAATAAGTTCTATCTGTCGAATGTCCAAACCAATAGCACCTGGACTAGGCTTCTCTGCTCCATCACAAAAATTGTAGAGCAAATTTGATAACAAACGGATTAGTGCGCAGTGAAGCTCTTCTGCCCAGGAATTCTCCCTACTAATCTCCAAAAGAGCCTTTAATACCTGTATCATGAAACACAATGAATTAGGAAATATATTGCACCCCGTCCTACTGAATTTCTTTCATATAGATGCATATATTGACATCTTCAGCATGTATGCATCAGTGTTATCTCTAAGGACCACCTCTACATGTCTTTTTTGCAGACAAGATAACAAATCAAAATTTCAGATTTTAGTATAATTCCTGTGCATGGTATTTGTACAACAGTATGCTTACATGTAAATTGCAGAATATTAACGCTCTTGATAAATTATTTCTGGTTCCATTGGGTTCAGACTTTGGAATTGATATAGATTAGCAGACTAATAACTAGAAGACATGTTGATAGCTCATATTCTAACCCTTAGCAGACTAATAACTAGAAGACATGTTGATAGTGCTGTGTCAGCAGATATATGGATTTCAACTGGTATGTAATTTTTAATGATTGAGGTTCAAGAATGCATAAGCAATTTAGCCAGTCGTCTTGAACTCTACCTCAAATATATATTGCACCCCGTCCTACTGAATTTCTTTCATATAGATGCATATATTGACATCTTCAGCATGTATGCATCAGTGTTACCTCTACGGACCACCTCTACATGTTTTTTTGGCAGACAAGATAACAAATCAAAATTTTAGATTTTAGTATCATTCCTGTGCATGGTATTTGTACAACAGTATGCTTACATGTAAATTGCAGAATATTAATGTTCTTGATAAATTATTTCTGGTTCCATTGGGTTCAGACTTTGGAATTGATATAGATTAGCAGACTAATAACTAGAACACATGTTGATAGCTCATATTCTAACCCTTCAGCATCAGACTATCGCCAATACATCTGCAACTTTGATGACCCATTAGTGATTGTGGATAAAACCGACAACATAATCCTTGTCTGATTGTGAGAGGGAAATTATTTTATTTGATCAAAAATTAGAAATAGGAAATAGTACACTGCAGATGACATGGCCACAAAAGAAAACTTGAAAAGCCACTGGCATGAGGAACTTGAAAGGTTCATTGCACATTCTTTCCAATTTTTCTGGCATGCAAGTTTTTCCAATTTAAAGAGAAAATGAATTCTGGAAGGAAGAGCTAGAGTAACTAATTCAAAGGAAGTTTACGATGTAAGGAGGTAACACATAGATAATACCATACAATGTCATGTTTTCAGAGCAACTAAAAAAAATCTAAAGAATCCACACATAACCAACAACGATTGCAAAATAATGAAAAAGGCTGCAGATCAAACACAAATCAGAAAGAAATGCAATTTCTTACACTATTAACACTGCATCATTAAATGAGTATTAAATGAATTGCTTAAAGCCTTAATGTACTAAACTGCTTCTTGCGCTCCAGCATATTTGGTTTCTTTCTCAGTTGAATTGCCAGTGAGGTTGATCTTGTTTCCACCAACAAACTTTTGATCCCCCACAGCAGGAATTTCTCCCCCTCACCAGTTCCCTCTTTCAAAACACTTTTCTTTTCAAAGACAATTTTACTTCTGATAATTATTGGCAAGATAGGCAAAGAGTCAGTCAATAGCCAAAACAGGTCTCAATGATACTTAGCTAAGGAGACATCAAGTTTATTAGACTCTACTACATCTCATCTTCAGCACATTTCCCAAAGCTTTAAGAGTCATTTTGTCCCAGATTCATCATTCCACCACATAACCCACCTTATAGCTTATTTGAGGGCCTACAGCAAAGACTACGCACATTATTGAAAGCTTGAATGCATCTGTAGTATTAGTTAGATGCAAAACTGATTAAATTGGCCACTTTGGGTAATAAATGTATATACACGTACCTGAGTCAATATGAATGGTTAAACCAACAAACAACCACAACATTCAAAAGGATACTCTAATAATCTAAATTATTGGTACAGCCCACAACGCTCGCATTTCTTTTTGCTTTCATGTCTTCAATTAAAAGAATCTTATTCTCTATAGAAGACATCTATCTAGCTATTTTTAGCATTAGAACTGTATCAAGATTAGTTCTATCCCTGCAATGTAACAAGACTTCAATTATTATCTTTAGCCATGTCACCCAAGACATGGTTTCTTAGTCAAAGAGTAAAGTCAACATTATGCATCAATCTATGCTCTAAAAAAATGCTCATTGATGTGTTTTACTTTTGTTTGAAACATATGAACCAAACCTATTGCAGATTTACCTAGAATTAAGTCTTCATCAAGACATTTTATCTAAGAAGTCGGGTTCGGAGCCTAGAGCTCGGGTTCAGGTCCAGATTCGAGCCCAAGTCCACGTCTGGATTAGACCCGATGTGGACCTAGGCGAATCCAGGTGGACCCAAGGGAATTGAAGCAGGCCTACGACCCATAGGGCCAAAAAGGTGACTTTAAAAACATTTAAAAGAAAAAAAACCCCATTTGACTCTTGAAGGGCATTTGCATCTTTGATACTATGAGTCTATGATCATCGATAATCTATTAAATATTTGCCATATATCATTATGTTTCAAACCTTATTATCTGTCAATTTGATTAACTAGTTTGTGTTTTGAAATTTCATTTTGCAATTTAGTAATTCAATATATGATTTTCTTTACAATCATGAACATAGATTAATGAGCGAGTATGTAATGTTTATCTTTCACATTTGGCATTGATCAATGATCAAGTAATATTGACATATTCATACTATGAAATGACTTAGTAAGTTAGTTTTACAATTATGTGTGTTTCTCTTGTTTTTACACACACACACACACACACTCTCACGAACCCAAATGGGAAAAAAAACATTTGCCTGAACCCACGAACCCCGTCCCCAAACCCGAATTGGCAACTTAGATTCTAATGTTAATGCTTCTTTTTCTTAGCTTTTACACTAGCTATCATAGTCCGATTGCTTTACTTAAATCATAAATGTAATATCATCATTTTTCTAGACAGAAACTTTTCTTTAGTGGATTAGTGTCTAGTTTTTGTTGTGTCAAATCTCTCCTATAAGATCCCCTTAACAACATTCATCCCACGAAGACTTAGTTTGACAATTGGTAATGTTGATGCTTGACTTGCAAACCTTATGTAGCTTATTTCTAGCAATTATTTGCATTCCTTATCTATTATTTCAGCATTACATGTTTTTAAACTCATGCTTTAAGAAGCTGACCAAGACTGAAGCTATAAAATGAGCTAAAGAATAACCAAAAAATTATATTGAAAAAGAATATACACAGGCATATTGGAAGGTCAAAGCTCACACATGACAATTCATCTCTCATAAACGGAGCTCTAAAGTTATGTACAATTAATTTTAAAAAATATTAACGAAATTGGCATGCATGCTTGGTTTGCCACTTAAGCCTTTAATTCACATTGTGCTATGTTTGCTATGTATAAATCTATAAGTTAAATATGGTATCAGAGCATGTGATTTGTTCCCGATGGGTGAGGTTAAAGAAGAATTTGGTGAATGGATGACAAAGTTGCTATTCTCCGCATAACTGTTGGAATTTGTTCTCACAACTTTTTTTTGGAAGTTGGAACTATTCCTTGGCACAACCCTATTGATGGGCAATCAATAAAGTGTACATGCAGAAAGTTGTTTGAGTCCATGTGTGCAATCTTGAATACAAGGATGAGAAAGGGGGGGGAAAGAGTGGCAAGTTGTGATGTCCCCAAATTGGGAAAAAACCTGATTTAACACTAATCAAGTGGTAAATTAGGTTAAGAAAGTACCTTTGCCTAAGTTGTACTCCTGCAAAGAGTGTCAAAATAATTTCATTCGTATTTAAATAAGGACTTCATATCAAATAATATAAAAGATCATGCATGGCATTGCAAGAATGGAAATGGAAGAACAAAATGATAAGACTTAGGGTGTAGTAGCTTTGATGGGGTGTCTTAGACCCTCCATCGTAAGTCCAAGAGTGGATCTACTCTCCCTTTTGGCTCCATGAAGCCCACTGCTCTTCCAATGAGTGTGAAGCCTAGTGAGGTATTGGATCCGTTAACCTCTCGCCTTAGTTAGTTCCATCCAAAGTCCAATCTTTTGTCTTCATTTTACAAGCACATCATGATAGTAGGGATTGGGTTCCCTAGCTGCACTATTCTTACAAACTCAGGTGGTCCTATACCCCTTTGGCCTCAATCTTACTCTCTGTCCATTCCTTGAGGTGGGACATTTGGAAGAGGTCTCTCTCGCCATTCCCCTTTAAAAATACAGCAAGTTCTTATGTTTATTAGATTATTAGTAATCAACCGATCATATACATATACAGCACGGCATATAATTGATTAATATCCAAGACTCATACCAAATCCTTAATATCCGATTGGCTGTTGAATATTAATAGTTTTCTTCCTTTGCTTGTGTCTTCAATATCTCACAATATTATTGTTATATGCTCAACCTTTTGCTGCAATGGACTATTGATGATTTGACTTATGTGTTTTTCTTCGATGCCAGTCTATAAGGGTGGGAATGTCTCTTTATACCTCTTTGTTTGCCTGTAGGATCACAACCCCTCACTATTAGTTGTCTCACCATGAGACAATGTTTCTTGAATTGTCACTCATCATATGCCTAACCAACACTAACCTTTCCTTAACCAATATTAATCAAGGATCTATGCCCTATTGTTAATAGATAATTAATCTTCATCTTAAAAAGGGTTTTTGGAGGCTTCATAATGGGTCGTTTTAGGTTGAGAACAAAATGATAATAATAATAATAAAACATTTTTTACAGTTTTGGACCAACTTTTAGAGCTAGACCTTGATGCGGGAGCATTCAGCAATGTAAGGTAATCTTGTATCACCCGAAAATTCAAAATATGTTTAGAGATAGTTTATGTTTGATGTATTTGCATTTTTGGATGCCCATTTGGGCAATATAGAGATTCCAACTCTCAAAATTGCATTGTTATTTTTCTAGATTAGTATTTTTATACACCTTGAGACATGTGCAAATGCAGAAAATCGGTTATTTTCTTACTTTTGGATGCCCATTTGGGCAATATAGAGATTCCAACTCTCAAATTTGCATTGTTATTTTTCTAGGTTAGTATTTTTATACACCTTGTGCAAATGTAGAAAATGGGTTATTTTCTTACAAAAACATAATTATGAAGAATTACAGGGTGTAAGTTGCAGGGAATGTTGTAATTGAAATTTCAAGCACTCTAGAAAAACATCAGGTCAAAAGGTTTTGCGGTTTGAAAGTTATTGTAGTTTTAAGGTGCTCGAAGACCTCCTATAAACGCTTCGGAATCAGATTTGAGGCATTAAATGGCCTCATACAGCCCCGAAAATGGGGAGCAGCCATACACAACCCATACGACTATAGAGCGCTCAAAGAGTTTTATCAAAAATGTGAACGATTCGTCCATCGGGGACCCAAATCAAAAGTTATGCCTCTCGGAAGTTGAACTACCTTTTCTGAAACGTTCTATTTTTGCACTGACTTCTAATCTAACTTCTTGAAGCTCTGTCTTGGCACCAACCACCAAATGTCAAAATGTAAAATGTATTCCTAACCCTAAACCTAAGACATGCTACTTAAGGCCCATTCTTGAAGCGTGAAGGCAATTTTTCTTGGTGGAGCTTGGGAGAAGGTACTATGAGAAGGGTTATTCTCCAGAATATGATAATATTGTAGCCATATAGCATGTAGTTGGGTTTGCTTTTGCTGTAATGCATGTTGTAGCTTCTCATTTCAGATGATATAAGTTTTCTTTTTCTGTTGTGTTCATTTTGTCTCAAGTTGTGTCCTCATCAAACCTCATGGGTCCTCACGTGTTCGTGTTGGTTCCGGACAAGGCCCATGCCCAACCCTGAAGGTCTTCGCAGGTTTGTCCACCCGTGAAGACCCATAGGTTGGGCACAAACCCAGCATGAATTGTTTCACGAACCCGAACCTGGTACATACCCAGACTCGGATTGAGGGTCCACAGTGTGAACTCGGTAACCCAGATTAATATTTTTAACTGGATTGAACTTTTGTCTTAACAAAGATGTATTTGGGAAATAGTGAAGTCTTAACTTTTAAGACTATTTCACTTATAAGTTAATTTTCAAAGGAGGTTCAAAATAGGGGCACACAATGAATGGGGGGACTGAGCTGGAAAAGGGAGGCAACTGTAAAGATTGAAATTTCCCAAAAAGAGGTTTGGACTTAAAAATTACATAGTAAGATTTTGAGTTGGGTGGTTGTTTTCATCATGCATGTTGACATTAGTAGTATGTGGGATCTAATAGGAGATTTCATGCATAATATGGTGAATATGTATATTTGTTATGTCTGTAGAACTTCTTTTTTATTTCACTTCAAAATGATTACTGAGAAAATGAATTAGTTGTTGATATTTGTTGTGTTATTTAGTACTTTACATTGACTTGTCGAGTCATGCACCTACTAGATTTCAAACTTGCTTATTTTGAACACTCAGTAATCAGCACTGAAATATATATTATTTTTCTCAACATTTCTCTTGAGTTCAGTTTTATGTATATTCCAGTTAATTTGCTTAAAAACTAAGCCACCAAATTCTCCACTAGTCTCGAACCTGACAAATTTTGAAACAGTCCTTGGTCTTGGAGTCAGTTTGCCTATAGGTTCTACCAGGGTTCAAACCCAAGCAGACTTGTTCGTCAAAGTTGAACAAAAGCAGACACAGGCAGATCAAGTGCTAGCCAGCGATAGTTTCACCAAGAAACATTCCATAATTTAGTGCAGAAAACAGTTATTACAGAATTTGAATAAGATCTTTAACATTAGAAAAATAAAATTGTTTGAAGCTCAGATACTTATTACAACAAAATAAAATAGCCCTCAAGATTTCTTCCAATGAAATTTTTATATCCAATTGCTGATAATGACCTCTGTTTGATTAATTAGAAACTCTCTATGGTGATAAATCACAACTTAAACATTAAACAATATCTTCAATAGATGGAGTTACAAGCTACTTTCATAACATTTTTCAAGTAGCATGTTAACTACAAACAAACAAGATCTTTGTACAATCAAAAAGTAATAAGCATTTGACGACTTGGAAAGCAAGAATGTTATTGGTGCAGCTGATCCCACTGCCACTGTTTGTGAATCAACTAATGACTTTGATGAAGAAGAAGATGCAGATGGAGTTTAGATAATCCATTAGATGATTGAAGCTTAGTATAAAGTTTCAATTGTTGAAAGTCAAAAAATGATACTTGAACTCAATATTATTATTTAAATATTTTGATACTGATAATAGATATGATATTATTGATTACAAGTTTATAGTGTTTTTGTTGTTTTCATGATACTATGTGGCATTCTAATCTTAATTCATGTTTCTAGGTTGCATGTATGTCTATGTATATAATTTTACATGTTTTTGTACTAACGAACCCAAACCCCATTTCAAAGTTTTGTTGTATTGGCATACCAGTTCGTCGAAACCAAAGTTGAACCCAAACCGACAACTTAGTTTATAAACATCCTACCATTAAGAAATTTCTATAGGTCTTTGGGTTGTCCTAGTGATGATATATGGGGGCAATGCTCATCAAGATTGTAAAATCCATACTTGAGGTCTATGTCACAGTAGTTAACAAATTTCATCCATAAAATTCCAAATTCAACAAACTTTTCAAAAATCCACAGCAGTTCACCTTAAAATTCATGCAGTAGATGGGTAAGGGTTTTCCAATTGAAAATGCATTATAAAAATGTCAGCAAATGTCTGACATCTTTGCTCACGCTAGAGATGCCATGATACGGGCACAAACAATGGCAAATGGATTTCAACTATTATGTTATAAAAATTATATTTAAGTAGGAGATATTTTCCACAAGAAGTCAAATAGTGATATTTCTATCAGGATTCAACTGTGTAGTTTTTGAGACAAACACATTGACCCACGTTTCAAGAATAGTGTTTCACAAGAACCCTCTCTCATGAGAGTAAATGGGTCATTTCACACTCATTGCATCTAGCCAATGTTGACAGAGTTGAAGCATCAAGATTTCTCGAGAGGTCACCCATCTCAGTACTACTCTAGCTCATACACGCTTAACCACAGAGTTTCCTCCAAGATTAAGTCCATTTTGCTTGTGAATGGGATAGTATTCGTATAGTACTTAACCTTGCAGAAAACTAGTGGTATAGCCCACTTTGCTAGGGTTTGCAAGCAAAGTGGGCTTAACCCTGGAGGAAACCTTGTAGTTAACCCGCGTGAGCTCGAGTAATACTGGGATAGGTCACCTGCCATGAAATCCTAGTGCTTACCTCTATGAGCATCAAATAGATGTAATGAGTGCAAAGTGTGCTATTCATTCTCATTAGAGATGGGTTATTGTGAATCAGTACTCATTAAACATAGGTCAATGGGTTTGACTCAAAATATATACATAGCTGAATCGTGATAGAATTATCACAAATAATATTTAACTATATTAATTTTGAATCTTTCCTTCAAATATAATAGTTAAACTAACTTAACAATTTATTGTATATATCAGTATTACAAGACACATAGAGTCCTTCATGGACTCTACGAGTCCCAAGCAAGGCAGTCTTCCAGAGGCTAGTGGCCTCTTGCCTCAGACTTGGTCGACTTTGGGCGAGTTTTGACTAGACTCGTTAAGTCCATGAACTTGCCACACTCTATAAGTCTTGAGGCAAGGCAGTCTTTCAGAGCTAGCCGCCTCTTTCCTCAGACTCAGTTGAGTCTTGGTAAGTTTTGACTAGACTCACCAAGTCCACGAACTCGCCATAATTTGAAGAGGTAAGTTACATTTATTTGTGTTGTTTCATAAATTGTTTTACATTCATGAATCATATTTCCATTTCCATTTTGTTTACATTTGTTTTAGTTTTTAGATTTGTTCATGTTGATGAAAAACTTGAAAAGTAAGAAGCCCTGATGTTTGAAAAAAAAAAAAAATTATTGTAAATGCTTAGTTTTTTATTTATGATAGATTGCAGCAGCAGCAACAACATCATGTCTCAGCCTAAGGGTAGTGGATCTAGGCTTAAATCTAACCCTGATGCAAACCCAGTTGTAGTATCAAGGGACAGAGCTTGTAAACATGTCATTCTTGGCCATAAAAAAAGGAGGTGTTACATGTTGGCATTGTATCAGAACTTATAATTGGGGAGGCATTAACAAATTGAAATACCACCTTGCACATATATTGAGGTGTGATGCTAAACCATGCAAAGGAGCACCCCAAGATGTCATGCATTATATGCAAGCTCTTTTAGAGGCAACTCAAGAGAAAAACGAATTAAGAAAGAAGCAATCTGAAGAAATGGCATACTTAGCTAGAGAGTGCTCTTCAAGTTATCGTTCTCCACCTACTACTGCTGCTACTTCTGTGAGTGTGAGCATTGGGCCTCGTATTTGTAAGCAAAAATCCATAATAAATTCCATCTTTGTTCCATGCAAAACTCTAGGTGCACAACCATCATTTGAGGGCATGGATTGGAATAAGGAGAAGCATGAACAAGCAAAAATGGCACTTGAAGATTTCCTTTTCTACAACAACCTTCCATTTAATGCATCAAGGTACTTATTAATTTAATTTTAATTTCTTTGTCTTACTTCTCTAGCCTTTAAGACTCAAAAATATGCATTTTTTATTAATTAGATTTATTTTTAAAACTTAAAAGTAATATACTAATAACTTAATAAATATAATTATTTGTTTATTCAATTTGCTTTAGGTCTCCTTATTGGCAAATTGTGATAGATGTTGTTATTGTTTGTGGTCAGGGGTTCAACACCCCTAATGATGAGGAGCTAAAAGGTCCTATTTTAACATGACAGGTGGCTGATGTAAAAGTTTACAGTGAGGAGCAGCGTGAGGTATATAGGACGAAGGGTTGCACCATCATGACCGATGGTCGGACTGACAGAAGAAATAGAACACTCCAGAATTTTCTTGTCTCCTCATCAAGTAATTATAGACATTAGCAATAGAGCTTGTACATAGAAAATTAAAAGTCAGTAGTACTACTTACTAGTAGTCAAGTATTGATTAAGTTTTTAACTTATAAATTATATATCATGATTGATCATTGTACTCAATTGCTTTGCTTTTCCTTAGGTTCCACGGTGTTTTTGAAATCAATCGATGCTTCGTGGAAAACAAAAAAGGTAGTGTATCTTTGTGAGGTAATAGAGGAAGTGTTGAAGGAGGTGGGTGAGGAGAATGTGGAGCAAATAGTCACAGATAATGTAGCGTAATATGTTGCTGCAAGTAAACTTCATATGGAGAGGTACCAACACTTGTTTTGGACCCCTTGTGTTGCTCGTTACATTGACCTTATGTTGGAGGATCTTGGTAAACTTCCATGGATAAAAACCTGTGTAGAGCAAGGAAGGAATATTTGTAAATTCATATATGATCATACTTGGGTCCTCAACATTAAGAGGCAATACATAAAGCAAAAAGAGTTGTCTTGTCTAGGGGTCACTAGATTTACAACACTTTTTCTCACGTTGCAATCCTTTTTTAAGTCAAAGGCGGCTTGAAAAGCATGTTTGTAAGTGAGGAGTGGAAGACATCATAATATGCAAAGACCAATGTAGGGGTTGAGACAAATGATTGCGTTTTCTATTAGGGTGGCTTTTGGCAACCGGCCAAGGAGATTGTGGAGGTGATTTTCCTTTTTGTCCTCATTTCCATTTCATTTCATCAATTTTGTTAAACACCTATTTATGTTCATTGTTCATTTTTAAAAGCAAAACACAAAATTTAAAGCTTAATGTTTCACCTTTCGAAAGATGGCAGTTCATAGAGCCTCTTATTGTTCTTCTACGGATTGTTGATGGAGAGAAGTCCTCAATGGGATACATTTATGAGGGCATGGAGAGGGTGAAAGTGGCCATTCAAATTTTTTATGCAAGAAATCAGGATAAATATGGTCCCAAATGGAATTTCATTGATAGCCGATGGCACAATCTAGTTCACAAGCCTATACATATAGCTATCCACTTCCTTAATCCAGCATTCCAACTCAGCCCAAGTCTCAAGGCTGATGATGAGGTGTGGAATGGACTCTATGATGTTTACAGAGAGAATATCACCTGATGAATTAATTGGAACAGGTGTAGTCTATGAGATAGAAATGTATAAGAAAGCACAAGGAGACTTATTTGTACGAGATTTATGCAAGAAAAATCGGACAGGACTAATACATGGTAAAAATCTATGAATCTAAATTCTAATTTCTAACTCTACTACCATTTTATATAGATAAAGTCAAACTCATAGAATTGATTTAAAATTTTCTTGTTTTAGATACATGGTGGAAGATGTTTAGTACTAAGTTGTCAAATCTACAAAGGATTGAAATTTGTATCTTGAACAAGAGTGTTTCTAAGAATGCAAACACAATTGGAGTTTGTTCGAGCATATAGACTCAAAGCAACACAAGTTGGTAGTGAAAAAGTTGAATGATCTTGTGTTATTCACCACAACCCTTACCTTCATCAAAGATAGATCTTGGGCATCGACACATCGCCTATTGTATTAGAGGAGGTTGATCCATAATCCACATGGAACACTAAGATTGATGATCATGTCTTCAGTAATGAAGACTTGTAGTAGGTTGATCAAGTAGATCAAGAGATAGAGGCAGTTGCGATGGTAGTGGAGGAGGCCAAAGCACAAGGAGACCCAATGCAAGACCCTAAGGTTGAGAGCTAAGTCACAAGATATGTCAAATTTCATCTATAAAATTTAAATTTCAGCGAATGTTTACCCTTTCTGAACTTCATCTGAATTCTATGATATTTAATATAATAATATTTTATTTTATAATAATATTGAGTTGTTTAGTTTAATTTTTTAGTAGTGTCAAACAATTTTGACAATTTTGTGGATATATTTAAAAATTAAAAAAATTATAAGGTAAATTTAATGGTGATTTTTTTATGAATTTTTACCTTTGGCTAAAATCCATCAGAATTTTATCATTGATGAACTTGAGTTCGAATTTGAACCTTGTGACTTACACTGAGAGTGATTAATCTGACTCTGATGATGTGGATTATGAGGATGAGGATGATCAGGAGAATGAGCATGTCCTTGAGGTTCAGCTTCACACACTAGGAAAGAGGATGGCTCTAGAATCTTCCATAACCTATCGTAGGCGTACTCGTAGAACATAGGCTACTATGAGCCTTAGTCTTCTATCCTATAACTTTTATTTTGATATATGTTTTGAAGTTTTGAGTCCATGGATTTCATATTTCATGAATACTGTAGACAATTTGACAGTGAGGTTATATTTCTACTATGTTATTTATAATAATTTTGACTAATTCCCTTCAAAAACTTGCATTTATACTTATGTGATGTCAATTGACTAAATGATGCATGAAAAAAACTTTAAATCATTAAAATCTTCGAATTTCTTGGGTTGTTCAATTTGTCGAGTCCATATGCCGAGACCAAGTCTAAGCACAATGACGTCTTGTCGAGTTCAAACCGAGTATGAGGCCTATAACTATGCTATACATTACTTATATTGTTTTTATTAAAATTGTTGTAGAAGACAATTATAATGTCAGTTTTTTTCCAAATATTTTACCTTTGTCAAACAACTAAACTTTAGGCTGTGATTTTGATTGTTAGTGAACAGACAGCAAATGCATATCATGTTGAGAGCTGATCAAGAGACTGCAAGTCTGTTTGAGAGACTGCAATTTTTGCAGGGTATTAGGTTTGTAAGTTTGCAGACTTTAGAAAAGTTTTTAAATGACATAACATCAAGCTAGTTTATCAGATATTTTGAGTTGCTTGCACACTTTTTCTACCATTTATACTTGTAAAATGTCAGCATGTTTTAAGAGATATAGGAATATTTAACTCCAAAGACAATCAGGAAGACATTTCTTCATCAATTTGATATGATGAAAAGCTAGGCATTTTTGGAGTGCAGCGAGCAAATGAGGCTATTTGACCTTACAGGGTTTTGGATACTCATGGTAGACTAACATAAGATTTCAACTGTGGGGTGATTTCGGTTAAGATTCTAGAATGCAATGTAGCCTTGATTGCTCTTCCCATCTCTCAGTTACAACACAGTGTTTACCAGCACACTATGAATAAACCAGAAAACTATAACCCAAAAAAATATTATACTACCATAATTGCATAATTCCACAGAATTTTCGGATGGGGGAACAGGGGGCCAAGTTTCAAGGACAGGGGATCAAAGGACCTAAGTTTTAGCGCGGTCATGTGGGGATGGCAGGCTGGTGGTTCAAATAAATAATAGTATTTCAAAAATAAAAAATATTATACTACCATAATTGCATAGTTCCACAGAATTTTCGGATGGGGGAACAGGGGGACAAGTTTCAGGGACAGGGGATCAAAGGACCTAAGTTTTAGCGCGGTCATGTGGGGATGGCAGGCTGGTGGTTCAAATAAATAATAGTATTTCAAAAATAGTTATAAAAGGACATGTACAGAAGAAGTGTAAGAATTATGATTGGAAGTTTAGCATACTCAGTAAAGTTTAAACTACTAAACGTTAAACACATTACAATAACTACAAAGAATATAAAAATGGTGGGCAGAGGTTTGGAAGCAAATCTCCCAATAGGGTCAATAGGCTGTTCCTCCTGGGGATCCAAGTACAAAACCCAGGGGCGGCAAAACCACACAAATCTTCATGGTGAATGTCATTTTCACAATTCTACTACTTGTTTTCCACAAAACCAAGTCCCTGAAACTCAGAAGTGATTTTGAATGAGGCTTAGAAGTTAAATGCTTATTGAAAAGGGTTTTGTGAGTGCTTAAGGTTTTGGATGGAGCCCATTGGCCATCACAAATAAGGTTTTCATGCATATTGAAAGTAATTTGATGTTTTTCTTTAATATTAAAGCAATGAGGGACACCTAGAAGTCTCTACAAGAAATGGGAGACTCCTTGGAGTCCCCTGAGTGTCTCAAGAACATCTTGAAATCCTTAGTCCATCTGCAAACAAAGGGGTATCCAAAAAGTATTTCCAAGTTTTGAGGAGCTCATTGGTTATTGACTCAACTTGAAAGCCCAATGTTTTGTGTCAAATTGTGACATCATCCCTTAATTTACAAAATACAAGTATGACCAGGAAACATAAATAGAAAATACAAAGAAGCATAAAAATAAATAAAGTTGTGTTTATATGCAATAGTTGCAAATCAGACAGGCAAGGGACATTTTCTCCAAAAAACTGTGATTCCCCTTCAACGGTATCTTCGCGATCAATCAAGAATCAGATAGATCAGTTTTTTACATCAAAAAAAACACAATAGCCATTGAATAATTTCCAACAGTTTTTTGACATTTTAATAGACAAAAATGGGCAGAAAATTGGCATACATAAGGGAATTCATTACAAAACCCTAAAAGACACTTGTGGATCCCAAATACCACAAATAGACCAGTGGAGATCTATAAATAGTGCAGCATATTTCATCAATATTGTGCGACATGTAAGAATTGAAAGAAAGTAGTCGTGTAAAGGAAACCTGCAAAAGCAACATTCAATACTAAACCACAATAGCAGCTGAACCAGCAAAGTCAGGACATCATGTGGAAAAAGGCAAGATTCAAAAAAAAAAAATGTATCTTTCCATGGATTGTCTACATCTGATTCTTGATGAGAGCCATTTTGAGTTTTAATTTAAGCTTCCTTGCACTCTGCATTGGTAGCCAACAATAATCTACGTAATTAGAATTTCAGTTATACATATTAACTGACTTGTCAGATTGGATTTGGGTTCAGATTCAGGTTCAAAGAACCAATTTGCCAAAAATTTGTTCGTTAGTGTGCGCATGTACAGTTCTGCTCTTTGAAAAACATAATACAAAAAGGAAATGTATCATTAAAATAAAAAAATATAGGCCTGTTAAGGAGCCCGTCTGGGCTAATCTAGTCTGCCAGGAAGACAAAGTTTGTGAGTGGAGAATACTGGATGATGGTTGGATATAACTGAATTTTAATGGGGCCTCGAGGGGGAACCTGGAGCCCTCAGGAGAGGGGAACCGGGGGACAGGGATAGCTAAGGAAACATAGTGGCAACAGGTTCAAACAGGCTGTGCAATGGAATTAATAACGAGGCAGAGGCAAGTGATCATCATGGCAAAGTGACTCTCAGCTTAAAAAGTGCATCTAGAAGGGGGTTCTTTGATTATAGTAAATGCTTCAATTAAAGGGGAAAATGTGGCATGGGATCTGAAAAAATTCATTAAATTTACTCACAAAATACTCTAGTCTTTCAAAGAATTTAAAACATCGTGTGTTAAGCATTGGCAATGAGGTGGTGGATGTATTGTCGAAGTGTGTGGTGGAATTAATGGAAGGAGAATCAAAGGAAGTGTGCAAGGGTGTGAGAGGTCTGAATTTTGTGGGTGAGATCAGCCATACACCGCCACCACCTGTCATTACCAAGCCTATTCCCAAGGTGAAAGTGGGGGTTGGTGTAGGATTTATTTGAGAAACGTCAAGTTTGTCTACTATCATTACGTAAATAGAGGAAGACAAGCCCTGTGCAGAGAAGGAGGTTGCCATTTTTTGGGACAGTAGCACAGTGTGTGGTGTCCACTTGAGGCTTGTTTGACACAGATTACTGTCAAGCCGCAGCTCACGTTGCTTGTGTGGATTTCAGAGAAGCATCTGAAAGGAGTTTTCAAGATTCACAAACCAGTGTTTTTGCTTGTGTATATATTCATTGTCTTCGCCAGTTGGAAGTGGCTCAAGTCAAAGCTTTGGTTGTTCGAATAAGTTGGGAACAGATTTATTCCTTCCAAAGCTCTCTTTTGTCTACTTTTGCAAAGTACTAATAAGCCAAATTAATCACCTTCTTGAAATACATGCATCGTAAAAATGTGTCTATTTTAGTTTACATTGTGTCAACTGTAAAGGCTCATTGCAACTCATTTTCCTATCTCTTTCCGAAACCTAGCAAATAAGACAATTAGATACAAGGCCACACAGAAGATATTGTCAACAACCAATCAATTTCAGTTACATATATTATTGTTGCTGCTTGTGATTCAAATGACACAAGCAAATAAATAGAAGACACTTGTCAGTTTAAGCTCCAAATCAGTACACTGGATTTTTTGCTATTTGATTGTTCAACTCACAAGTAGTTACTTTGAATAACTGAAACAAAATATAGTAACATGTTGTATTATCCAACTATTGAAAATAAGAACGGTTATGATACATTATTTGGTTAAATTTATTTACTATTTTGGGTTTATAGAGAGAACATTGTTTCAAATTTGTCATTACATTAATGTCAGACCTAGAAGTCATTACATCACATAGTTAACTTTTGATCTCAATTACTTCAAAGACTTCACCAATATTCAATTTGACAATTAGACAGCTATTTAGTGACTACCCTCTTAAAAATCTAAGAGAATATTTGCAGATGTTAGGTCGAATGTACACTAGCAAGTTCAGAGCATCAAGATATTGGTTCAAAAACGTATTGATGACTTACAAACTTTATCGACTTTCATGTCTAACTATACTGTAAAATCATTTGAATGAGGTATCTCTAACAATGAAAGACCGAACTAAGATGCCTTTGAACATTTGAATCTTTATCATAATGACACCTCAAAAAGACATTGCATGGATACAATGCACATCAATTTCTGTCAAAGTGAAATCAGTGGTGGAGTTTATTGATTCAAATGGCATTTGGCAAAAGAAGTGGCAAATAACACCACCAATTGCACAAAATGCCCTCCAAAATGTCACACACATATCAGGAAAAACAAACTCTTCACACATACTTTGAGGATAAGGCAAAAGAGGAATGAATTGGGGTTCGAATAGGTTCTAATACTACAGATGCAAGGGGGAAAAGCTTACATGACAAAAATTGTGCACAAGTGTTTTTAGAGAATCTGCAACAATACCTTCAACAACATGTGAACCAAACAGAGCTAGAGGAAACATTAATGCATTATTCGCACCTTGTACTACACCAGGATCACAGACCACTTTAAAGTATAAAATAGAGAAAGAATGTCCAGGAACAAGCAAAGAAAACGATTGGAAATCTTTGGTACTACTCTAGCTTGCCATTGCATGTTGACAACATATGGTTGATGCTATTGCAACTGCAGAACCTGGATTTCAAGCCGCATCTTATGAGACATTGAGGGATGAGATGGTCAATGATGTAGTACTAGATGCTCATGGTGTTTTTAATGAGCATCGACTAGAGTGGGCAAATAGTGGTTGCCCCATTATGTCAAATGGGGGGTTCAATAGAAGGAAATTAACCCACATCAAGTTTTTTTAATATGATGTTGGCATGATATGTTTGAAATCTATGGATGCACCAGATACAATCAAATCTGCAGCTACATCGTTCCATATTTGTGACCTTCTAGTCATAGATATGGGGCCAGAAAATGTGGTTCAATAGATTACTAACAATGTAGTTGCTTGTGTTGCTTCTAGTAAACTCCTCACAAGCAAAACCCCCTCTATGTTTTTAAACTCATATACAACAAACTGCCTTGTGTTAAATTGGTATTGCAAAACGCTCAAACAGTTACAAATTTATAATCACACAAGAGTTTTGTGAATGATGTACTCTTTCGCAAAAGGCAGGGAGCTAGGTCAACCAACAATGACAAGGTTTGCAACACACTTCCTTGCAGTACAAACTTTTTGCCAACAAAAAATGAATTTTAAACAACTGCTTGTTTCAAACAAGTGGATACAATCTAGCTTCACAAATCAAGGAGATGTCATAGCAGTCCCAAACTACATGTATTCTACTAATTGTTGGGGTGCAGCTTAACAAGTTATAGAATTTTCACAGCCTCTAGTAAAAGTCTTGAGAATAGTTGATGGAAACAAATCCCTATGGAATATTTGTATGAAGGCATGGATATGGCCAATGAGATAAAGAGAGGTAGGATGTAAAATAACAGTGACAAGTATATGCCACAATGGGACATAATGATAAGAGGGATCAATAGATGCAATCTCCTCTGCAAGATGAAAAATATATTATCTTAATCCAATGTTGTTATATATCTCTTGTCAAGATATCATGATGTTGAGATCACCAAAGACTTGTTCATGTGCATGGAGAAACACACATTTCCTACCATGAAACAATTGCATGCATCTATGGAAAAAGTGGATATATCAAGCAAGCAAGGGGTTTTCTTCCATCCAAGGCTGGCATGGAAGGTAGGAAAATCTTCCAACCAAGTGGATTCTATAACTTTTGATAGTCTATTTTGTGACATGATCATTAAATATGTTATGATTTTAAGATATTCTTCCATTATACTGACTCAATATAATGTGTTTATTAGCACAATGTTTCAAAAAAATTGGCCACAAAACCAAAAACCTTAGATGGATGGCAAGACATTTTTTGAATTAGTTGTACAATTCATAAACTTGTGAGTATACTTGGAGTGTTTTTTGAGTACATACATTCCAAGAGATACAACCCCCTAACACAAACAATGGATGAATAGCTTGGTGTTTATTTAACACAACCTTCAGTTGTAGCTAAAGAAATCTCCAGCTTAAACTTTTAATACATTTGTAGTCGGATATATAATCATCATGTTTTACACTTGCAAGGCAAAGAATTTCTACATAGACAGAAAACAAGTATTATTGAGGATAACGAGCCAGTTGACCTAGATGAGATTGATCGAGAGTTTGACTGTATTGTTGGTTGATGGAGTTTCTTGAGCCTAAGGATTTTCAGATCCTAATAGAGGCCAACTTAGATCCCAATGATACCGGATAGTTTAGGAGAAGCTCTTACATAGGAGCTTCATCACTGGAACCTGTTGCCATCTAGAATACCTCTATTTATAAAGCTATTCATTGGCTAATTTTTTTGTTTTGAGTCATTATATTTTATTTATACATAGAATTTGTATAAAGTTACAAACCATATTGAAATTGAAATAATTTTGTCAACCATCACCATCTAATCATCATTTATGCACTATGAAATATTCAAATATGTTTTGTGCGTGTAATGTAATCAATGATATGAATAGAAACAACAAGAACCTGTTTTCTTCAATGGGTTACAACTCTATATTTTATTTGCTCTATATATATCTATGCCATAGAAATGCCCTTAATATTTTTTTTATTGTTTTTGTCTCTTTTCCAACAACTTAACAAGTTTTTTAAAACCACTTTTTTCTCAATTTTTTCCCCGTTTTCCAGAAAAACTTAATCTTTTGGTTTGCTCCCCCAAATGATTTTTGCTGCTATGAAGAATATAGATTTGTTAGGTTTTGCTCTTATGTCTTTTGTTTCTTCAATAAAATTTTATGGATAATTGTTTTGTCTTGTTTTCACTTTTCCATATATTAATATTTTTAACTATTTAATTAAAATTTTAAACAGCATTAAAAAATTTATCACTAATATAATTTTACATATTTGGAATTTAGTATATCTGAATTCAAGTTTTTTAAATATATTTGAGTATATAATATTTAAGTTGAAAAAAAATTGCTTTTATTGTAATGTTTTAGATTTATTTTTATATTAAAACAAATCTGTTAACTTATAACATTCAAACTTAGTTACAAATTTATTTGTCTTTTTTTTTGTGGCCATAATTTATCTGAATTTATACTTGATAAACTTGAATAGGAACATGAACCTTGTGACATAGTCTATCCTTATTCAGGTCATGAAAATAATGAGTTAAGTTGTACTCCTTCAAAGTTCAGGGCACTACCATGTATTTAATATAATCTTTCTTTTTATCCTTGGAAAGAAGAATATACCCATATCAGAAAACTTGATTAATTTTATCATCCTTAGAGCCATGTTACTGGGTTTTTAAAATGCAAACTTAAAATAACAAGTGTTTGAAAAAAGTAGATTGACTTAGTTTGAAAACTAAGATTTGTGATCCAGAGATAGTAGTCATTCTTACCCTAGCATCAAGACCATTCAGCCGGCACTTTTGAATTCTTCCTCTATCACAAATCATATACATTAGGCAACTTAAAGCAGATGCCCAGACACCTTCTTCTTTCTCCTCTATCTGCGAAACAAGAATACAGTGATCGTGTATTATATACAAGATGCACACTCTATTCGAGAAACAATAGTCACAGCAACAACAGAAAACAAAAATTCTACTGGCCCACATAGTTGGAAGATATTATCCCAATCTAGCAACAGAAAACGTCAAAGCTGTGCATAATATGATGATTCTAATTTCACTCCCACAGGTATTATTATACCACATTTTATACAGCTAAAGATTATAATTGAGTTAAATACATTAAAACAGTTGAGTCCAAATTTTGCAAACTGGCATGATTACATTTACTCCAGGTTACCAGGAGACGGAGAGACTTGGAGGTCTCTGGTACTGGTATTGGTACCAGTACGGCTTTTTTTCAAAAATAGGAGATGGGGGTACTTGTAGAAAGCAATTTTTATAGTAGTTTAAAGAGTCTAATACAAAATACAGAATAGTAAAATTGTAAAACTAAAAGACTTAAGTAAAAACTAATAGTAATGTCATATTAATATAGAGTCAAATAATTCAAAACCCACATTATATATGTCATAGTCATATCTGATTTCTAAATATCGCATATGATCATCATCATGTCAGATTATTAATCGCGGAGATTATCATTACATATTCAAATTTTAAATTCAAAAATATATAGCTTGATGCTAAATCGCTGATATGCAAACAAAAAACTTAGAACTGTAAACAAAAATCAGAGATCTACCTAGTATCTAGTATGATGATGATACTATCGTCTACTCCACAAGGTTGTCATCCACAAGTTTCAAGTTTCAACAAAGTTTCCATTATCGTTGGTAGGGTTGGAAATAAAATAAAAATAGAGAATTATGGTTATAAAATAAAATACTTCTGATGTCCTTTAGGTTATTAAAATATAATATTTTTAATGATCACTAGTTGGGTTGGATTCTAGAATTATGGAATAAAAATGAAAAATGTTTGTACTGTTTTTTAAGTTATTAAATAAAATACTAAAATGACTTAAATGAATAAATCATTGAAATTGCCATTGGTTTTGAATTATAATTTTTTTTAAACATTAAAATGAGGATGAAAACACAAAAAATAATTTAATACTATATTTTAAATTTATTTTTCAATCAGGAGATTCCAAGGAGACTTTACTTTTTAGATTTGATGACTCGGAGTCTTCACAAGACTTCTTCATGAAGTCTACAACCCTTTTGAGGTCTCTGAAGACACAAAAAGTCTTTGAGACGTGTCTCCGAGGGAGGGAGACGAGACTCCCTGTAATAGTGCATTTACTACATCTACTATCAAATTCACCAAAGTTTCAAAATATTCCTTGCCTTGAGAAAACTTTTGAATCTCTCAGTGCCCACTATTGTGATAACATCCTAAAATACACTATTCTATTTTTATCATTGACTTAAGTGGCCAATGTAGGCGATTAATAATTGTTAGTAGAATAGTACTTGTTAGTGCAGAAATATAAAAAGTTAGTTGTACCAAAGGGTTGCAACGTCTGGTGTTCTTAACCAACTAGGAATACTAAATGTAAAGGGTTACCAAGACTATGGAGGATAATGCTTATGTAAGGCTCTAGTACAATCAATGCAAAAAATATTCTGCCATTCGAATATGTTGTGTTTGTATTGTCCTTCTATTATTAATTGATTTTGTTGTATGACATTAGTAAATGGTTATTGCGACAATATCACTTCCGCATTTGGCATATAACATTTTTAGCGTCTTTGCCTAAAGTTCAAACAAGGAGGTTAGAACACTAACAAGTGGAAGGCTGGAGACATAACTAGTCGTACTTTTAACCAACAAGTACTGATAATTGATAGCTATGTTACCTAGGGACGCATTTCCATCCCTAAGCCTTGAGTTTCGAAAACCGTCCCCATTTCTGGGACTTGGAGACGGTCGTAAACATTTCCAAGCCGTCCCCACCCAAGCAAGAAAATTGGAAACCTGTCCCCAAAACTTCGTAAACAGTCAACGTGTTTCCAGATGGTGTTGACTGTCCCGAGGACTCCGTAGTCGTTTCCCATCTATCCAGGGGACTACTTGAAGTTTCTAATTTTATAATAAAATTCAACTTTAAAAAAAAACATTAATAAATGGTGATTTTCTGCCCATTCGTTGGCCCCATATTAAAATAATAAAATTTGTTAATATAACCCATGCTGAAAGATTTTTTTTTTGGAAGCCATTACAAACTTAGCATCCAAATATGACTAAAAATTAAAACTTCTACTTTTGTTCAACAAACCAGACCTAAAAATGATTGTAAATCAGACTTCTATTTGATATTCATAATGCAGACCTGGAAATGATTGCTGCTGGGTTGACGAATACTCAGATTGTTTTCAGCTTTGATAATGCTCTGATAGCAGCAATAATTGCCCAGAAATAAAATGTTGAAGCTGATTACTGCCCAAACAAGATGGTTGCTATCTGTCTAGGAAGATTTGGCACAACAAATTCAATTTTCCTCCAAAACCCACAAGAAAGGGCTCTAAAGTCTAATCTATGGCAGATTGATTCTCTCATTTGATGTCATCCTATGTTCCAATTCTTAGACGATGATTCGATTTGATGCTATGTTCTATGTTCATTTGATGAATTAAATTGATAATTTTAAACTATGTTTCTATGATGAATGTGACAATGTTATGTAATTCTAAAATTCATGAATATATATAAATAGTCGTCCCCTGCTGTCCCCTATTTCAGCCAAAAAAAAAAAAAAAAACCATCTCCGAAACCTGTTTCCTTGTCCCCCCGTCCCGAAAACTCGAGGCAACATAGATTGATAGTGACACCGAGGAGGAAGAAATCCGAGACAATCAATTGACACAAGACCTCGTTCAAGTGAGGGACATGGTAGTAGACAAGTACGCATAGCGGGAGGCAGAGCAAAGCGCTTTGCCCACCGGTACGGTACCTGCTGAAGTCACCGAGAACAAAACAGTGTACGATCTCCTAGGAAGCCTTATGTGGTTACTGGCTATGTCACAAGGTTCGCCGAAATTCTAGCTTGAAGTTTGAAATTCGATGAACATCTTGAGGTGGTAGAAAATTCGTCAAAAATATGTATCAAATTCGCATGACAGTCGGGTACTTTTTTTATGAAGTATTTTCTAAAGCATTTCCTTAGGTTTTTTAATCTGCTGGTTCAATAGAGGGTTAGCCTACGAATTAAAAAAGCCTGAATCCATAGCTTGTTCAGCCGCTAAAACTAGCAGCTAGTGCAAAAATAAAAATTGTAGTGATTGTTCTTTTTTCAGTATGTTTTTCCTTTTGCATCATGAAAGGAGCTAGTTCAATAGATGAACATCACATTCATCAACCCGTCCGCAGCTTTTCTCACAAAATCAAGTGTCGCTTCATCCATAGCGTCGATTTTTTCAAGTCTTCTTTAAGAGATTTAATCACAGCCTATAAAAACTTAGTAATTTTAAGTTTTACGATAGTGAATTAAAAATCAAATATTATTAATTTTTAGTTTTACGATAGCGAATTAAGAGTAAATAAAATTTAAAAATATAAATATTTGATTTTTTTTTAACTTATAATAGTTATGAATATTTTTAACTTTATTACAATTCATTTAAATTAAATAAATTATTTATAAAGTATTACGAGTTATAAATTGTGTTTCTTTATATAGAATGATTTCCTATATTTTATAAATGTTAATCTATTTTATTTTGATATTTTTATAGATATATTTTTTATATTTTTTAAATATTAAATTTATATAAGGCGAATTTAATGTTAAACTTTTTTTGAATTTTTTGCCCTTGTCAAACTTCATCCAAATTTTATAGTTGACTAACTCGAACTCGAACCTTGTGACTTAGGTTACTGGCATGCACACTAGTGTAAGTCAAAAGACAACAAGAACAAATGAAAAGAGAACAGCGTAGACAACAAAGTCTACAATGGTGCAAAGAGAGGAACCAAAGGGAGGACGAACCCCGAGACACTAGTAGATGTCATACCCCTAGTAATTCCAAAAACTAATGCCCCTCCTCCAAAACAAAGATAGAAGGCGTACAAAGGAGGAAGCACGAACAACGAAGAAGTAGAAATTGCCCTGCAGAGATCAATCTGAATCCAAGAGCAAATAGGAAGATGACAACAATTGCAAACAAACCCCTTTAGCCAAGCCACCCAACGTCGGAACATCCAAGCATCTACCCATCTAAAGAGGGAGGATGGTATACGAGAATTACACTTCCAAAGCATCTCATGGAGGTAAGAGGGAGAAAACGAGGAGAGCAAACCCCCACTGTTAGAACCATCTATGTACTCAACGGAGATGAAGAAAGATAACTTGAAGGGGACGTGATGAATCTCTTTGAGAACACCTTACGAAGAATAGGGAACCTTGTTATATCAGAAACAAGGGTAGGGAGACATGAATCGTATGTGTCAAGTATGACTACTGATAACAACAGATATTTTATGAAACTCACAACTAATTATGAGACCCCTAAATTAACCATATATGATATTGGAATCGGATATTGAATTGTTGGATAATTATGATGACTACCAATAAACATAGAAACCCCAATTCTGATTATTGTTTAGGGTGGCCAGCGTAATCAGCAATAATGCATGCATTGGCACCTACAAACTCTCATAAATTGCCCATATAAGGTTTTAAAATGATTCAAGAATATCCTAAAATCAAATGTGTGTGTGTGTGTGTGTACATGTGTGCAAATGTGTGTGCATGCATATCTTCACACCTGTAAATATAAAAAGAGAAACAAAATAAAAAAACATTTAAGATGTCTAGGGACAGGAGACTTCCAGAAGTCCCCATGCTGATCAAGGAACCTTGAGCGCCCCGACGACTCCTGGTCATCTCCACCATATCCAGACATCTCAGTAGTAGTGGCAGGACACCTGGGGGATGCCATGTCTTTGTCCTTGAGTCTCAAAGATGTCTTTGTCTCGGAAATGATGTTTCACTGGTTTTCCATTTATATCATCCAAATTCAACACTTAAGGTCATTTCTACAAGGGTTTGAGGTTGGGAGGTGCATATCATATTTCGTGGGCACCTAGTCATTGAAAGCATTTTGGGCCAAATATGACGCAACCAAATAGCCCAAAGAATCAAAGATCAAATGTCTTTCCATCAAAATTATAAAACTTTACCTAGAGCAATCAAAAAAGAAAATCTCCCTCTCTCAGATATATTGTACAGCCATACAAAACCAAAGAATAATTTGCAAAATGTTGATCTGCAAAATCTTCCAAAACAAATACAAACATACCCTACCTACATAAGGTACCACCCCAAACCAACCACTAGCATCCCTTCACCGGTAAACACAAACCACCAAAGGTCAAGGTCGTATAAGCTCTTTTTTATAACAATTGTTAAGTGTGGAAAACTTTTCAGAGCTTTCAGTGAGGCAGTTGGTTGTTTATTTTAGTGTTTTGATATTCAAAAAAATGCAAATTCTCACAAGTGATGCTAAGTGATTCTCATTTTGAGAACTTTTGAAGCTTCATCCTATTAAACTGGAAAAAGTAATAACCTAGTAAATTATCATTAGGTCCCCACACACTAGCATGCTTAAGCTTACTTACGTCATGTGTTTTTTTTGTCTCATGACAAAGCATAAAGAATCATGTCACGATCTAATTCAATCCTATCATAGGGTTATTATTTTATAGGGTGTGTTTCATTGTATACTGTGATGGAGCCTAAAATTCGAGTCTCTATTTTTTATCTTGAAGAAACGATGATTTCGAAGGACTCTTCCATATTGAACAATCTCTATTATATTGTATATTGCTGCCACCAGGGAAAAAGGAACGTGAGTCTTCATTGGACAGAATGAACGTAGAGTTTGGACAGAATGAAATCTTCCCAAGATAGAGGGAGTGTGCAAATGTGAAGGCCCGATATGTTTATGATATGCAAGAATGATTAAGATTGAAGTACGTATGATGCAGAGCTAAAGATAAAACACGAGATTGATGCTTGCATTGTCTATTTTGTGCCCGGGGCAAAGTATATATCCCACGAGCCGAATAAGTCAGAAATAATACAGAGGGTGTAAAAGTGATACTACAGGCACCGGCATAAGGTTACACACAGAGAAAGGAGATGCTCAAGATTGAAGAGAGCCATGTTCTACCTGATCAGCAATAACATGTATACAAATTTTGGAGCCGACTGTTATTTGCTTGACTTGGAAGAGAAAGACTTGGATGTTGAAATCTTGTGGCAAGGGGAACTCGGAGATTCACCGCCGTCTAAAATAGGAGGCAGCTATACCGATGGCGAAATTGCTATTGATGTTAGAGGAAATAATTAATCATACGGAAATGAATATCTACTAATGATTTGTGATCCTCTGCAGGTCTCAAGATGCACACAAAAGAGAAACAAATGCACACTAAGAAAAAACAGGAACCATCGCAGCATCAACAACCGTGATAAAGGGATAACCATCAGTACAAGTAGCAGGAACCGAGGAGAATCCACAGACGATATACATATGCATGGAATTCGGGCATAAAGCAAACTTGAGGAGAGGATTTACATGAAGACAAGTCGATGCTGGAAAAAGACATCACCTGTTTGAAGTGTAGTAGTATTGGTATCAGTTTTCATGTCCGCTAAGCATAAGGAAGGATAAATACGAAATATGGTTATACACATGCAATATCTCCTCCAAGCGCATTCGGGTTGACCTCGGATGCCACAACTATTGGTTGTCTTCCAAAAAACGCAAATTCTATCATCACAGTTGTTACAATACCTGCCATGTGTGCTCGTCTGGAACAGAAAGAAGAAAATGACCAAGTCTGAGTGCATAATTATTTATGTCTCACAGGATACCCTTAGTTATTTATGTGATTCACACCCGATAGGTAGTTTATATTTTAAAGCAAATGTTCAAAGGAGATATTGATTAGTTATTATTTATGAAGAGGTGCGATGTTATAATAGACAACCGGCACCCTTCTAAAGTTTATAAATATTGGATGTAAAGTCACACAAGACAACAATTTTTTGAAGATAGCACATGCTATTAAAATTTCCTTCCATACTTTGAGCACACATTTTTTGATCTCTTCAATAAGAAAGGGTTGAAATATTGGGCAAAGCAGGATAAAGGCTGAGAAATATTTAACTTAATTTTTAAGATTGTCTGTGGTTGGTTCTTATTGGATAGAGCTCCAACAAGTTCTGAGAGTCTTCAATACGAATTATTGCTGCATCAAATCAGTAAGAAATTTATTTTATTTTAGAGTTGGAGAGTATATGGCTTGTCCTTTATGATTTTGATGATTGTATGTTTATAATTTGATATTTCGATTAGTGCATTGAATTGTTTCAGCTATTCAGATTTGATCAATACAAATATTGTAGGATATATAATCTTTCCTCTATTTGTAGCTGTTTTATCCAGATTAA
Organism: Cupressus sempervirens; assembly: GCA_028749045.1. NCBI lineage: Eukaryota > Viridiplantae > Streptophyta > Pinopsida > Cupressales > Cupressaceae > Cupressus > Cupressus sempervirens. Next base: position 402,317,819 of record CM053783.1, on the reverse strand, counting down.
GGTTAAATTATTACAGACTGATCTGAATATGCAAAAGTGAATCAATTCATGGCATTGCAATAATCAAGTTATTAATATATATAGTATCATTAATATCATTAAGTTGTATGTAAAGAATATACGATTGACTCTATTACCCATTAAGATTTGGCACTGATCATTAATCCGTTCATACACTGGCAATCTTTTAACTATTTTATTTTTAAGGAAATTAGATCATATTCATAGCAGTGATTTGTTTTAAATCTTTTTCTTTTCAGTAATATATAACATCTTAAAAAAAAGTAATTGCATTTTGAAGATAAATAATCCAGAATGCTTCCTTGATGCTTGCCAATTGAGGAGTTTATTTGATTGCTGTAATCCGCTATAAATCATCTTGGAATTGAGTTTTGCCATCCAAGATTTAGGTGAACAGGCCTTGGTCCAGCGGAACCAAAAGCGCAGAGGATTGGAGTCAATCCTGTCAAGTTGGCCAAAATCAGTTAGATACCCAGCATCGAGCAGGCAAGGCTCATAGGTTTCTAACCGATGATTTTGATAACCAACATACTGTAACCATATTTTTTGCATCTAATGAAATCTCAATCTTTCATTATAAAGTGTTTTAATTGGAAGGGATCCTTGGAGTCTTGTGAGAGCTCAATCATTAATTTCAACATGTTCATGCTCATAAGTAACAAATTTTTGTTCATTTTCTTCTGAAAAAACAATTTTTGGGTATTTCTTATTAGTGTGTTTGATTCAACCCATTCTCTAAAATAACATACTTTAAGTTATATGGTCTGATTTGACATTTTCAATTTAAAACAAATTCGTATATTTGTAGAGAGATTATTAATTGAGTGATTAAGAAAGTTATTCTTGTGGTTATGTTTGCTTTCGAGTATTTAGGTTGCATTGTGTTCTTCAAAATTTGCCATGGGGAATCTAAAAGTTCCTCACCTAACTCCTAACAACTATTTAACATGGAAACAATTGAAATGGAATCACTTTATGAGTCAAGGTCATACTATGTATATGTTTGAAACTAAACCAAAGCAAACAATTGCTATGGAAGAGGATATGGCTAAATGAACCTTACAAAGCTCTTGACTATTTTACATACATTTGTTTCATTTGATCTCCAATTTCATGTACAAAAGTGTAAAATGCCAAAGGAGGCTCGGAAAAAATTAGCTAGTTTGCATAGATAAATTGATGAGATAAGGGTTATCAAATTGATAATTAATTGACGAACATCGATCCAAATAGTTATATCGAAGATAATGTTGCTAAGGTCAATGGTCTAAGAACACGACTCAAGAAATGTGGTATTGATAAAAAACTAAGTTACCAAATTCCCCCCTTAGCATGCAAATTCGACATTCAATTCGTAGCTAACTCAAAGTCGGTTCCGATTCTTGTCGAATTCGTCATTTGTCTAATGAATTCCCTAGGGATTCTCTTTTTTGGACCTTGGACGAATTTGGGCGAATGTCGAGCGAATTTTGTAGTTGACTAAAGAACCCGAGAGGAATTTGGAGCAAATTTGGGCGTGCAACCATAAAAGTTTGACTTTTTAATGTTTATATTGTTTTGAAAAGGCATTTTTTTTGTTTAAATATAATCTGATTTATTATCCAACTGACCCAACCCAAAAACACACCCACACTTCATATAGTGGTGTATGAACTTATTTGTTGCAGCAAAATTTTACATATATATTGAAATAAAAAATAAATAAATATAACTCTTGTAGGGACGAACCTGAACCCAGCCCCAAAAAATTTTGATTGAATTTCGAACCCGAATGTTCAACCCACATTCGAACCAGAATCCGAACCGGCAACTTAGATAAAAAAGTAACAAATGATTCTTAATTCTTATCCACACATGGTATAGAACACACACTTTCTCTTTCTGGGTTTCACAATCCTCAACTTCCTATGAAAAGTGACCATACAATATCTTATATTCCAAAATTCCAATTCAAGAACATGGGAAGTTAATCTAATTGGGTATCATTAAGTCTTCTAGGTCATAGGCATTGATAGCTAATTAATCGAGATATCTTGAAAAGAAACAAAAGAAGGGAAAAAACCAACCACAAAAAGATACGGCATGATCAAATTTTGAACCTTTAAAAGTGGAATCGTCTAATGAGAAGCCCAGATGCGTATATTACAAAATCCATTGACACTAAGAGTACATTGTAGATGATATTTATATCCTCCTTGATGTTAGCTCCTATAAAATTTCATAAACTTTTTTGGATTTCATGAACGCACATTCAAACCCTCTTGTTCTAAGGAGACATCATTATCTTTAGATTTTCTCTGTGCATTCCTTTACGTTTTGGATTTTTAAGTTGTTTGATTCGGCTTGAGATCAACATGGTTACCCTTGAGTAAAGCTGAAAGACTTCTTTTATTTTGTGTTTTTTAACCTCACGTTCATGTGAGGAATATAATTATTTTCTAAATATATCTTTGGTTTTTTTTTCCCCCTAAGGGAAGGAGCATTTTTTGGTGTTCTTCAATCTTCATCATTATCTTTTCCGTAATATCCAGATTATATATTGATGGGACACTACATGGTCTCTCTTCTTCTTTCTTATGCGGAAAATGCTTCATCATATGGAGGTTTATTCTTCTCATATTTTGGAGAGCATTTTGTGTCATCTTTCTTCTGGGTAATTTTTTTCCTATGTTACCCCAAGTTTTCGGGACGAGGGGACAGGGAAACAAGTTTCCAGCACAATTTTTTTGTTTGCCAGAAGAGGGGACGGCAAGGGACGACTTTATATATATATATATATATATATATGAATTTTCAAATATATTCATCAATTCTACATTCATCACAGCAACATAGTTTAAAAGAATCAATTCCATTCATCTAATAATGATTCATCAATAATCATAGAGCATAGCAATCAACATCTAATCGAATCATCATAGAAAATTTTAAATAGCATCAGTTTCAATCATCATTTAAGGACTTAAAATACCATCAGTACACAATGAAATGAATCAAATAAGAGAATGAAAAACATCAACTCTCAATAAAATGGAAACGTTGAATAGATAAAGACTCAAACTTTAACGTTTTAAACTTTTAAAGTATCAACTATAGTGTATCAATGATCATATTGATATATAATCATTTCATCAATGTATCAACTATCAATGATCATATAATATTATAATGTCAAGACAAAACACTCCAAAGTCTGAAACGTCAAAGTCAAAATGAAATAAAAAGATACTAAGGCAGCTACCCCTAATCATCCATATCAAAGTCACTATCACTGTCATCCGAGCCTCAAAATGAAAACAAAGATACTATGACAGCTGCCCCTAATCATTCATTTTATAATATATTTTATAAAAAAATTGACTTCCACAAGTCTGGGCCTGCAGATGACTGGAAAATATTTTTTTAATGGTTTTTTTGAGTTTAATAAATTTTAATCGGAAACCTTTTATGCAGTCCCCGAGACGTTAGGAAACGGAAAAACAGTCGCCAAAACGAACGTGGTTTGAAAACTCATTAACCGTTTCGGAAGTTTCAAGGATGTGTTTCTTATTTTCTTCTCTAGGTGGGGACATCTGGGAAACGTCCCCTGCCGTCCCCCGTCCCTAAAACCGTCCCCGTTTCTGAAACTTCGAGTTTAGGGGTGGAAATGCATCCTCGGGTAACATAGTTCTTTTCCTATATTAATTTTTCTCCTTTTCTCTATTTGCAGCAGAATTTTTTTCTACATGAATATTTCATCAAGCCTTGTAGCTAAAACCCATTTATCAATATGTTCTCATTCTCCTTAAGTTGCTATACAAGAATGTTGATGTGAAAGCGCTATATTATTTAACTAATTCTTCAACTAGGTCCTATTCACGCCTTATTACTTAGCTTACTTGGAAAATTACATTTTGTCAAGTCATTAAGACTAAGATGTGTCATTGTCTTATGCCTATAATTACACATGTCCCCGTTGTAATCTCAATCCATTCTCGTACATTTGCATATATCAATAGAATTATTCTCTCATTTTAGGCCGCTCTTTGTACTTTCACAAAAGCACCTCAATCTTACTAAACAATCTCCATAGCCAAATGTTACAATGATTAAGGGGTTGCCCTTTAGATATACAATTCTGATCACTAATAAGACTAACCACATAAAAAAAACTTGGATTACTGTGATGACCCATCTAATTAATAAAATTTGATATTTGATCATAATAGTTGGAATATAAATAAATAAACACTTCATCAACACATTCTATGATAAAATTTGTAAGGAATGATATTCATAACTCACCAATTATATAATAGATTGAGATAGCTCCAATTATAATACTATGAATTTAAATAATTGATTGAAACATATTTGTTATCACTAATGACATATATGTGAGTAATAAAACAAATGATATTAGTAATCAGATTACTATATTTAAATTAATAATAATAGTTAAATAAAATTTGATGCACATAACATAAGCAGTTAATATCTAAATATAAAATTAAAATCTAAATGTTAAACAATGATAGTCAAAGGTCGCGACCCTTCTAGTAATAATTGGGCAATATATAAGTGCATATCACATCACTGAAAAAAGAAGGCGGGAGATATAAGGTAGAAATATGGGACAACTCAGATGACATGGGGAATGAGAGGGTACAATCATATAATAAGAAAGACCAAATATGAAAGATGAGTTGGCATTGGAATAAGCTCTAAAATCAGCAATACTCCTTCAAATATTAACGATATCATTATGTGATTAAAGGCCAGCAAATTACAATACCAAAACAATGAATAAAAAGTTTAAACGCAGAAATAAGCAACTATTGGGAAAGCAGCCCAAAAATTAAGGAAATCAGGCAAGGAAGGAGGAAACATATTAAAGGGCCATACCTTACAATGTTCAACTCCCTAAAATATGAAATGGAGACAATATCAAATATAAAATGGAGACAATATCAAATATATATTGAACGGGAATATAATCATTGAAAGTGAAGATATTGAAAAGAGGGTATACTTATTATATATTAATGGAAATGTAATGATATGAAACCATTACATTATATACCATTTGTCACTCTCAAATATATGAAATCGGCCCACAAGCACATAAACCATTACATTATATACCATTTGTCACTCTCAAATATATGAAATCGGCCCACAAGCACATACTTAAAAATTAGAATATAGGCAATTCTTTATAAATATATACTTAAATGAATAATTAATCAGAAGGATCTTATAATATTGTTTCCAATAATGCTTAAAGTTAAAACATACTTATAATTGGATTAATATTGATATTTGAGATACTTCTCATATTGTTACAAATTTATTATATACATTCAGATATACATTTTAATTAGATATTTATTCTATATGATATTAAATTATCTAGTATTATAATGGAGAATTATTATTATTGAAAACAGAATTACTTCCTTTATGATCAGAAGGCAACAATGTTTGACAAGAAATGCATGAATATATTTTTTATACTTAAATGCAAGGTATGTGTATAAATATTAAAATATGTTGTATTAGGGACAACGATTATTTGTTAAGATCGAGAGTGTCCTTCTAGGAAGAGAATGATCTAGTTAGCTTAAGATCAAGAGAGCCCCATTAGGAAGAAAGTGATCATAACACCGTTATATGGCCAGAATATTTCGTTGCAATTAACATATGCATATGTGATAAGGGCCCTAGCTAGAGTATATCTATTCTAGGAAGGACCCTAAAGGGAGCACTTCATAGAAGACGAAGAAGTAACCGAGGACCTATGAATCCTCAAGAGGGTTATCGATCCCAATACAAAGATGTCTTCAAGGTTGGGGTTAGGATAGAGGGTAGATTAGTGAAGTATAATTTGTTATTATATGGTATTTTTGTCCTAGCTGGTAGGACATTACAGTGGTATTAGAGCATGATCTTGCCATCCTATAAGGAAAATACAATTATAAACATTTCAAACTATTGAATATAGGAAACAAAGAAGCCTAGAAAATGATCAAGAAAATGATGAATATAAGTTTATTAGTACAGGTGATTTATTGTCAAGATGGGAGAGGCAGATTAAATCCACTCGAGATAGGTAGATTCCAAGATGGGTAAGGACATGGGTTCAAATACCTTGAGGAAAGATTCCAAGGTGGGTGAGAACATGGTTTCAAATGCCTTGAGGAAAGAGTCCAAGATGGGTAAGAACATGATTCCAAAAGTTGTAAGGAAAGAGTCCAAGATGGGTATGAACATGCAGTTCTAATGCCTTGAGGGAGCCTACTCATAGATGAGTGTCTAGCACCTTGCAACATCGAAATTTTCATCCTCTAAAGGAGGTCATGTAAAAGCAAAACGGATTGAGATAAATATGCCAACTATAATGTTCAATTTCATTTTGAATGCATACTAATGATCCTCCAAGGAAAGCATTAAATGAATCATCAACTACAAGATATTGAAACTAGTAAGATCAATCATACCATATCTATCAACTATAAAACCATCAACCAAATTATTTTTAGAATCATAAAATCCATACATCTACCTATAAATTGTCCTTGTACATCATCAAAAATGAAATCAATCATACACCAAATTGAAGTTAAAACCACTCATAACATATAATCGATTGTATCTAACAAATCAAATCAAATCATAATTGCTTGAGGACAAGCAATTTTGAGGAGGGTAGGATTGTGATGACCAGTCTAATTGATAAAATTTTATATTAGATCATAATAGTTGGAATATAAATAAATAAACACTTCATCAACATATTGTATAATAAAATTTGTAAGGATATTCATAACTAACCAATTATGTAATAGATTGAGTTAGCTCCAATTATAATAAGAATTTAAATAATTGATTCAAACATATTGGTTATTACTAATGACATATATGTGAGTAACATAATTTAAAAAAATATTAGTAAGTAGATTACTAAATTTAAATTTAATTATAACAATTAAATAATATTTTATGCATATAACAAAAGCGGTTAATATCTAAACATAAAACTAATATCTATATGTTAAACAATGATAGTCAAAGGTCATGACCCTTCCAGTAATAATTGGGCAATATATAAGCGTATGTCACATCATTGAATAAAGGAGGAGGGAGATATAAGACATAAATATGGGACAATTCAGATGACATGTGGAATGTGAGGGTACAATCATATAATAAGAAAGACCAAATATGAAAGTTGAGTAGGCATTGGAATAAGTTATAAAATCTGCATTACACCTTCAAATATTAACAATATCATTATTTGATTAAAGGCCAGCAAATTACAGTACCAAAACAATGAATAAAGAGTTTAAACAGAGAAATAAGGAGTTATTGGGAAAACAGCCCAAATATTAAGGAAATCAGGCAAGGAAGGACGAAACGTATTAAAGGGCCATACCTTATAATTTTCAACTCTCTAAAATATGAAATGGAGACAGTATCAAATATATATTGAAGGGGAATATAATTGTAGAAAGTGAAGATATTGAAAAGAGGGTATACTTATTATATATTGATGGAAATTTAATGATATGAAACCATTACATTATATACTGTTTGTCATAGTTTAAAATTTTGGTATCGGCAATATCTCGGCCAGCCCAAACTTTTTTAAAATCTCGGAATCGGCAAAAACTCGGCAATAAATCAACACTTCTCTCGAACATTTGAAAATATACAATTTCTTAAAATATTCAAAAAAATGCATACATACACACCAAATTTGTAGAACATATAATGATTTTGAGATATTCACTGTTTATTAATCAAAGTTTGCATTCTTGTATAACATATCCTATATCAAATAACTTTCACATGCTTCATACAATTAGACCAGAACAAATGGGATTTGTAAGAGTTGTTTGCATTCTTGATTAAAATATCCTATATCAAATTAGCTTAAAGTCAAAGTAGGAAATCTATCTGGTTGGCCATGCTCCACATGGCCAAAAGGGAAAGCTAAGTATAAATTGTAATCCAAAGCACCCAAAGCCAAAGGATGAAATGAAGAACACAATGATAAAATTGTTTTAAAGCAATGAGCTGAAATGGTTTCTGTTGTGTCTTGAGCTTAGAAAATAATGACAAAAATGCAGAGTTCATTACCTGTTCAGAATCAACTGCACCAGCAAAAAACAATGAGGCAACCACGGACAAGCAAAATTGCAAGGGGGGAAAACGGCAGCAAATAAGCTTTCGTCAAGAGCAGCAAATAAGTTTTTGTTCACAGTGTAAAAGTAGAAAAAACCTTTAAAAAAATTGATCGTCACTGACGTGGTTTGTTGGCCAGAATTTTGGCAGAGAAACCACGAGTTTTCAACTTTTTTCCCAATAATTTTGGCCCGCGAAATAGGAAATATCGCTGCCAGTTTTTTGCCTGGTAATATCGGGTGGCAAGTTGACTCCCAATATCTCGTAGTATTTTCATTTTTCATGCGATATTTTAAACTATGCTATTTGTCACCCTCAAATATATGAAGTCGGCCAATGAGCACATACTTATAAATAAGAATATTGGTAATTCTTTATAAATATATACTTAAATGAATAATTAATCAGAAGGATCTTATAATCTTATTTCAAATAATGCTTAAATTTCAAACATACTTATATTTGGATTAATGTTGATATTTGAGATACTTTTCATATTGTTACAAATTTATTGTATACATTCAAATATACATTTTAATTAGATATTTATTCTATATTATATTGAATGATCTAACATTATAATGGAGAATTATTATTATTATTGAAAACAGAATTACTTCCAATATTACTTTCTTTATGATCAGAAGGCAACAATGTTTTACAAGAAAGGCATGAATAATTATTTTTTACTTAAATGCAAGGTAAATGTATAAATATGTTGTATTAGGGAAAATGATTATTTGTTAAGATCAACAGTCCTTCTGGGAAGAGAGTGATCTTATTAGCTTAAGATCAAGAGAGTCCCATTAGGAAGAGAGTGATCTTAACATCGTTATAAGGCCAGAATATTCCGTTGCAATTAACATATGCATATGTGACAAGGGCCCTAGATAGAGTATATCAATTCTAGGAAGGGCCTTAAAGGGAGCAGTTATAGAAGACAGAGAAGTAACTGAGGACCTATGAATCCGCAAGAGGGATATCAGTCCCGATATGAAGACGTCTTTAAGGTTGGGGTTAGGATAGAGGGTAGATTAGTGATATATAATTTGTTATTATATAAATTCTAACGGTGGTTTTGAAGCCATTTTTGTCCTAGCCGGCGGGGACATTCAATTACCTTTTGAACATATATCAATGATTAGTCCAACAAAGCCCAATCTGAAGGGATGTGTCCATTTGGCCATTTTATGCATTAGCCTATCATCTCTTACCCCGTGGGCAAGTGTATTTATGCTTTCTTTTATTTTCAAAGTGCAGAGAAATAAGGGAAAAATATGAACAAAATATGGTCCAACTGGAAGCACAATTGTATTTAAATTGTTTTCAGCTCACCTCATTATTTTCCAAAGGAAAGCAGAAGTAATGTTCTTAAACAAAATTGCAAAACAAAGTGACCATTTGAAAACAAAAAGGTAAATACAAAATTCAACTAAGGGGAAAAATGTATGATATACCTGCACAAGGAAAAGTAGTATCTCACAGAGTATGTTCAAGAGCCACATCTCAAACTCCCTAACTGCCTGAGGAGTTCCACTCTCTAGGTTGTAGCTCTTTGATTTCTCCTTTGCTGTCCCAAAAAATTGATTTCCCTCAGAAAACCGAGTAGACTGAGAAGATGGTTCTTCAACAATGGTAGGGTGATCTTCTCCACGCATAGGTTTCAATAATTGTGCATGAATACCAAGATTCAAAACCAAGTCAAATGCTCGGGTTCTGACAGATGGTTGGAGGGAACTCAGCATACCCTGAAAATCATTCTCCAATTTAAACATACAAAGAATTCCAAATAGTTGCATTTCTACCAATGATCGATCAACAAAATATATGATGCTCCAAAATACAGAAGGCATTACAACACCTATTCTGTGATCATTAATAAAATATAGATACACTTATCAGCATGCTTTCAATTAGAAAACTAGAGTTTGAAAGGTAAGGAAAATGCATTTCAAATGATATCACTTGTGAAGATATAACATAATGGCTTAATAAACTTTCCTTTTAAATGAAACTGCAGAAATGACATATCATTGCACCATAAATGGTAATCATAGAGCTCTACTGAAGTTTAAAAACCTAAATACAAGAAGAAGATTAAAAAATCATAAGATGTTTCATGAAGTTTGCATGTTTCACAAACTCTTGAGGATATAAGACTAAAACTTAAGGTTTATAGACTCCGATATATTTTCCATGAATCAAACAAACATGTACAAGAACATGCCACTTTTAAATATTTGCAGAAAACCACTTCCAGGAAGGACACTAATTCCTGCCAATGATGACTAAAAACCTCAAAAATACTGTAAAATTGTCAACAGAGGAAGGAGGGTCACAGAAATGATGAAATCAGTTAAGTGTATGTCATCATGATCACTGCTTAGTAACAAATCTCTATTTAATATGTGTAATCCAAGAAGATATGAGGTTTTCACATCTGGAAGAGGGATATATTTGTTTGCACAAATGGATCACACTGCCTGGTAATAAATTACAGAGTGTGATCCAAAACATTGACATTAACAAACCTTACAATGTAATTTCCAGAATAATATGCTCACTCAACCTGTAATCCTAATTATTCCTTGGATATGATTTTTACAATCTAAAACAGGAAGCCAGAAAAAAAGGAAAGTGCCACAGGAAGGCAGAGAATATCAAAGACAAAAAAGTAATTAGTTTGAGTCTTTATTCACATCATAACCATCAACAGTGTCTAAAAAACAACTAAATAAAGATTTGGTTGATGATCTTCAAGCTCAATGCATTTAGTTACCTAACTAGAGGAGCACTCTTAATATTTAAGCCAAGAGCATTGGACTCATAATTTTCAAGCAGAATCAAAAATCTGGGAAAAGCATATGGTCTACAACAATAATTTCTAGTTTTGTGATACTGAGATAAAGCTGACCAAACATAGACCACGGTAACTAAATTTTCATGGAATCTACTAATTACTGGAAACTCAATGGAAAGAAAATCTGATGTCTAAATGTATCAAACCTTAAGCATAGAGAATGCAAGTCAGCTAGAAACAATACATGTCTTCTTACACAATCATTGAGAAAACTACAAGACTCTCCTGCAAAAATATCTAGCAGAAGGGATTGTCTTGGTCAATGGATGCAATAAAGGCAGTAAAAAAGAAGGTACTTTCAAGCCAAAGTAAGTAATAGGAATACCAATACATTCCAACATAGCCTTGTTTAGTGATGTTGAATCATAAATTGACACTTTCCAAGAGTATCCAAGTGTCTACAGAATACTTAATGAAGTGTATTTTAGAGTTAAATCTCTCTACTTTTGTTTCTCTCTCCCCCGTAGATTGCCTTTCCAAGAGTATCCAAATGTCTACAGAATACTTAATGAAGTGTATTTTAGAGTTAAATCTCTCTACTTTTGTTTCTCTCTCCCCCGTAGATTGACTTCTATTTCTAATGGTCACTCTTCTTCTATGTTTCCATATTCTCTCTTTGTTCAATATGAATACTTTTTCTTTCTTTCTTCAAAATATTCCTATTTCCCTCTCTTTGTTCGTTATAGAAACATTCTCATGTATACTTGTATATATAGATCATTTCTGAGCTTTGTTTAATAACACATTCATCATTTTACCATTATATGGTATCACAACTATTTTTTTCAAAAAATGATAATTTCACTATTGAAAGTTTCTGATTTGTTTTTCGAAATTGGTTTTGAAAATCTTTAATTTCCTCCTGAATCCATAAACCACCTGGTTCTGATGCTTAAATGTGAACCATTTTGGATGATTTTAGCATTCAGATGCAATAAAATGTACCAGATTAGTAGAAAAAGTAAAAGCTTAGTTCACACAGGCTGTGTCAATTATATATCAGCAAATTACCATCAATTTTGAACACATTGATACATGGATGTGGGAAAGAAGCAACTTTGTATAGATTCTGATAAAGCATGTGAATTCTATTGAAGAAAAGCACAACATTCCTCTATAAACAAAAACATTAGCAATAAAAATGCAACAAAAAACCATAACAGCGATGGAATCCTTGCTAATTCATACAGATGCAAATAAAGTCATTTTAAGCCAGTCTACAGAAAAGTAGAACGTACCTCTAGCATACAAAGAAGAAGTGGAGCACCAGCCTGGGAGTCTGCCATGTACCTACAAAGCAATTCAATGTTCAAATATACTTTTGGAATACATAGCCATTCAGATGAAGAGAGAAAAAGTCAAACCTGAGATCTTGCAATAAAAGTACATTTTGGTAGAGAGAAAAAGAAATATTGAAGGCTAAGGTAAAATGAGAAAACACGACTAACTGTCTACTAAATTTTAAATGTATCTGAATCAGAGAACTTCTTGTGAAGGTTACAACCTACTATTAAGAAAAACAATAACTGTGCTATTTCATATAATATGTGTGAGAGTTGGAAGTGAGTGCATCTTCCACATAAAACCAACCAAAAGGAACAAGGATAAACCTCACATACACACTCTGATCATAAGAAAACCTAAAACATAGCAATCTAAATGCTAGAACAAAATCTATTAAGTCACTTCATGTGACTTTTCAGTCCACTCTTTCAAAGTCATTTAGAACACAACAAACAATTTCTCGACAGTTTACACCGATTATAAGGAAGAATTGAAAGGTGAAATGATTACACTTGGGTTTATATCATGAAGATCTAATCATCACAAGTTGATTTTTGATATGCTAGCTAGAAAGACCAAATCACGAGTAGATTGAATGTTTTTTAAGCTTAAAGCTTTGGGCATATAAAGAACGCCCATTTCCTTACCTCAAGGACAAAGTATTAACCAATGTAACATCGGTGTTGGCGTACGTTGAGACGAGTTTCCAGGACTGGTGGACAAAGGGCCTCAATTTTGAGAGGGGGGGAGGAGGGGTGGCAACGGTGTTGTATAATATACATATAGAACTTCAAATGTTAGTTATGAAATGAAGTTTCAGTATAACATACCAAATTGAAATACTTGAACATAGCGAAATTGCAACCCGAACTAGGACCATTGTACATTTAACATAATAACATAGAACATACTCAATAGTAACATAACATTCAAAAATCCAAATTCAAGTACCCACTAGTGTGGGGGTACTCGGTTACTCTAAGTATCCAGTGCAGGGATGTCCTAGAGACGAGTACTTTGAGATTGGAGGGGATGGGGCAAGTCCCAAGGTTTCACCAGTATTAGCAAGATGAGAAAATGATGTTATATAAGAGGATCTCAGCATAAAATTAAAAAAAAATATAAACTATGTGTCAGTAGCAATGCCATCCATAAAGATGACAAAAAAGCACAAAGAAAGGGAGTAGTTGATTTGAATCATTACATCAAAAATCTCTTGGAGAAAAAACTCAGCAGACCAAAAGAAAGAGATTATTTCCAAAACAAGAGGGAAAATCAGATTTTCAAAGAACGTGGAAAAATGTTTCAGAAAAAACAGAGGAAAACCTTCTTTTTTTAACGAAAAGGCATTTTAATAGCAGAAAGATGCAGAGATAATATAAAATGAGAACATGGATCTAGGGTGGAAGGCCCTAGCGTGGTGAAGTGATGTAGGAGCATCCTAGGGAAGTCAGCAATCCTGTATGCAAGAGCATTGAGCTCGGATTTGTGGAGTTATGGTTCGTGCGGTTGGGGATGTGTTCAAGACATATTGGGCAACCTTGTCCTAATTGCATATAGAGTTTTTAGTTATCATCTTGCAGTTAGAACTGTTTTGGTGACTGCTGATCCCATGTTCCTGATTTATTGGCAAACTTTGGAGATTGTATTCATGAGTTTTGATCCAAGGGAGTTGGTGTGTGCGCTCGTGGATTTGGATCATTGGATAGCATGTGGACCTATGCCTAAGGGTGCATCCTAAGTATTTAGTTATTTCATGTATTTAATGACTGTTGCCAAGCCGACTTGTGGCTTGGGGGTATATTTAATGTGGGTGTATTTAATTAATGTAACTTGCTAGGCTGACTGGTGGCTTGGTTTAGTATAAGTAAAGGGTCTTGTGATGTCTTGAGTGATCATTCAGCATTGATTCATGATTCATTCAGAATGGAGTAGCTGAGAGGAGTGAAGTTGAGCAGAGCTAGTATCTAAGTGTGGGCTTGGGAAACAACAAGATTGCTTGGTGGCTTGCGAGCACAAGTTCAGATTCTTCTTGGAGTTTTCTACTAGATTGTGGATCTGAGCTAGCTAGGGTTTGGATCTTGCGAGATCTTGCAAATTGTCATTGTTATTGCGTTTGTATTTGGCCGTAACCCGGAAGGCCTTACAATCGGGCATGTTGGATGTAAATCTTATGATTCTATTATGAGCATTGGCATTGTTGTGAATCTAAATCTTCGTCTTATAGTTTATATTGTGTTTTGTGGTTAGTTGTTAGGGGCTGGGACATCTCCTTTGGAGACTCTCCTACCTTGTACTGTGTCATGAAGAGGCAATGCCCTCAACAAGGTCAAGGGGTAGTAACTTAGAAACTGCACAAACCTTCATGGGACATGCTATTTTTCATAGATTTATCACTTTGAACTATAGCTCCAAGACTCCTCCGATTAATTCTTTGTGTTTCCCACCATTTTAGTGCCTACCATTTCTCTTGTGCAAACAATTAATAGTTCTTCCATTTTAAGCTTAAAAAGCTAAAACTTTGAGTTGGTGACCTACAAACATGCTAGAAGGTTATTGTCTTGCAACTGCAGCCAATTGATCTCTATACAACAATTGTTACTTTCTATTGAGCTTCAAAAGCTTCAAATTTGTAGCAATGAACTTTGTATTTCCCATCTTTTTAGTAGTGCCTACCATTTCTCTTGTGCAAAAAGTCGCTGGATCACCTACACAAAGCTACCACTCAACCAAAGACATCAAGATAGTTTCTCCCTATTGAGCTCCAAAAGCTTAAACTTTGAGCTAATGATCCATAAGCATGGTCGAGGGTTTATGTCTTGCAACTACAGCTGACTGATCTCTATCGGACAATAGTTCCTCCTTGTTCAGCTTCAAAAGTTTAGAGTTTATGAAAATGAACTTTTTATTTCCAGTATTCATAGTGCCTACCATTTCTCCTGCACAAATAATCCTTGGATCACCTGCAATAAGATCCTACTCAAACAAAGAATATCACAATAGTTCCTATCTCTTGAGCTTGAAAAGTGCACACTTCATCTAATTCTCTACAGACATGCAAGAGGGTTTTTGTCTCGACACTGCAGTCAATCTCTATCCAATAATAAATAAACTTCAAGATATGCAAATCTTTATCTTATCATCGACCCCTAGATGAAAACATTTTCATTCTGAGCTACAGCCTTTCAAGCTTTCGTCTGTCAGGCACCCATTAGGGTTTTCGTCATGCCTCCTGTGCAAACAATCCTTGGATCACTGATAATAAGCTCCCACTCAAAAATAGGTCACTCAATGTAATGTTCCCATTTTAGCAGTTGACCAAGTGTGTGTGCGTTAGCCTTGTTCTACATGGTCCCGACGGCTAACGAAGGGTTTAATGGGATCTTGGAGTGTTTTGGCCTAGTCATTCCAATTTGGGCCAAAACGAAGTTGATTTACTCAGTTTCAGGCATACTTACTATTTTTAGTAAGTCGGCAGGACACAGTGCAAAGTCAATTTTGGTGATTGGATTCGATACTCCTCGGTGAGAGCTTTCCGATGAGCTATCACTCGCATTATTCAGAGTCCGATTGCTAATACATTTTAATGCCTGAAGTTTTATTAAAGTAACGTCTAATTTAATTGTAAAATATTAAAGTGTTACTTTAATATTTATTTTATGGTGATGTGTACCCAAGGGAGACATAAGGGGTATTTTAATATATGTTTTATATTACACATCTTTTATCCCACATTGCCCATATGAGTTGAGCGGACCCTTGGGAATAGAATAAAAGGAAGCATTTGTGGCTTCATTAGGCAGGTTGAATATGAGAAGAAATTGGTGTGTGAGTTGCAGCTCTGTTCTTGGCATTTGAGGACATCTATCCTCTCTTGTAACATTCTAGACGTCATTCCCTTGGGGTTTGGCCTTTGGAATTCTTTGTTATTGGCTTCATTATCAGGCAGTTTAGTTGCATTTCCGGCTACAGGAAGATTTGATATTTTGCTCATATCTTCTTCACTACTTGTCCGACGCTTATGCCGCTTGGAGGGAATGGTATTATGAAGGTAGTGGACTGATTGGAGGACAAAGTATTGTAGCAGCAAGTTCGTAAGCATGGGCTGGAGTATTATGTCAATACTGCTGAAGTAATTAGTGAGTTGATAAATCTGCCATGTATTTGGTTTTATGAATTCTGAAAATAACA
This sequence comes from Cupressus sempervirens, assembly GCA_028749045.1. NCBI lineage: Eukaryota > Viridiplantae > Streptophyta > Pinopsida > Cupressales > Cupressaceae > Cupressus > Cupressus sempervirens. The sequence continues at coordinate 402,301,297 of CM053783.1, read as the reverse complement.
TTTTATTAGCAGCAATTCATTTCCACTTTGCATATCATTGTAGTTTCTTTCTTGTTTATGTTGTATGATACCAATTCCATGCACGAAACACAACAAATAATAAACGTTTGATTTTCGGAGTTATAAGGGGTTTAAAACATTAAATGGAGAAATAAGAAGTTGAATGCAAACTGTTTGACATAATTCCTTTCAGCAATTTGGTTTAGCTTTTTGGGACATCCAGGGGTGTCCATTACAGTGGTATCAGAGCTTGCTTACAAAGTGTTTCACGAAGTTATAACGAGTAGGTGCCCATTACAGTGGTATCAGAGCTATAAGTCCTGCCATCCTGTGGAGGTCTTATAGGGAATTTGGAACAGCCGGATAGAGGGAAAAAGTGTTTGACGAAATGTCAAAACACTAAAATCAGAAATTAAAAAAAAACACAGGCTAAGCATTTATCTTTGAGCATGCGACAGGGGTCTTATAATTTTTGTGATACCAGAGCAAGACAAAATAGGATTTCAGACTTGCAAAGCAAACAGTCTAGTACATCCGTGCAGGTGGACATTGAACCCACCCATACAGACACAGAGGAGATATTCTTTGATCAGGACAATAATATGGGTGATCGAGATGACAGGAATACAGGATTAGGCAGAGGCAGAAATGCCGGTCCAGATCAGGGGGAGGTACTGTTCCAACAGTTACTGGATACATTAGAGCAAGGGCAGCGTATGCAGCAAGAGCAGAATAGGCGAATGGACATGATGTTGCAGCTCATGGCTAGACAGATGGGTGTCAATATTAATCCAGGTGATGCCAACAACAGAAACAATAACAACGAGGGAAACATTAACAACGGGGGAAACAATAACCATGGAGGCCAAGGCAACAACAATGGTCCTGAGAATAACATTAATGGTAATAATGGGCACGGCAACAATGGGAATGAGGTTGATAACTTTAGACACGTTGCACGCCCAGCACGGACTACAAGCTTGAGACCTCTTCTACCCACTTTCCCACCCAGAGATCCGGTTCAACCAGTAAACGAACCGCAGATTACCGAGTTACAGGATCAGTTCAGGAGGGACTGGGAGGCTAGTGGACCAGAGTTTCAGGTAGATATTTCTCTTAGAGATTATATGGACTTGAGGATGAGACACATGCCTAAAACAAGAGGGAGGAATCAAAACTTTGAGCTGAGGAAGAAAGTTGGAAAAATTTCTTTACCTTATTATGATGCTTCAGGGAAGATGACTGCACGAGCTTGGGTGCAGAAGGTAGATACATACTTGCAGCTAAATCCTATGCCTGAGGAGGAGGCTATCAAGTATGCGGCTATGCACTTGGATGGCGTTGCACATGAATGGTGGCATCATGGCATGGTGACTTTGGGGCATAATTAGATTACATCCTATGAGGAATTCACCGAAACATTGATTGGGAGATTTGACACTAAGGATCCCGAGTTACATTTCAAGGAGCTAGCACAGTTAAAACAGTCAAGTTCTGTGGATGCTTACATTGCCGAGTTTCAGCGCTTGTCTGTACTTGTTACTGATATCTCTCCTAGGAGATTGGTGGTGTTATTTTGTGATGGTCTTGCTGATCCATTACGAGGTTGGGTGAAGGGACATGATCCACTCACGTTAGCTGAAGCAACTAAAAAGGCACGAGATTTAGCCCCTTCGGTATACAAAGGAAAAAACCATTCAACAGATTCTTCCTACCGCAAGGACAAAGACAAAAAATCGTTTCAGAAAGAGTATAGCAAACCCAAAGAAGGATCAAAAGGACTAGACAATGAAACCTTGAATGAACTTCGAAAGAAGAAGCTGTGCTTCCATTGTAGAGAGCCTTGGGACTTATCTCATAAATGTTCTCTCAAGGCTAAGGCAAATCAAATGGAGTATTTTTCAGCAGAAGAGTCAGAGTCAGAAGGGGAGGATCAGCACTCCGATTCAGATGAGGGTAACACTATAGAGGAGAGCAACATTCCTAAGGATGATAGATCGTTGGCACGCTTGACAGGGGCCCAAAAGGCAATCACATTTAAGGTCAGGGGTACTATCCAGGGGCAGAAAGTGATATCTCTTATTGACACTGGGGCTACACATAACTTCATAGATGCACAGTTGGTAGCCAGGAGAGGGTTACAGACAGAGGAGCATGATGGGTTTAGAGTCATGGTGGCTAACGGTGATAAGTTATTATGCACTCGGTAGATATCTAATCTTCGCATCAGGTTTGGAGATGGCTACGAGTTGGAGGATGAGTTCTATGTTGTGGACATGGGAGATTATGATGTCATCCTCGGCATGACATGGATGGCTTCACTAGTTGAGTTCACACTCAATCTAGCGAAATTGGAGATGAGATTCCAGCATGAGGGCAGAACTGTGGTACTTAGAGGGCTTTGAGATGGAGGTTGCAGAGTAGTGTCCTTGAGGAGAATGCAGAGACTTTTTCGTCATGATGACATAGAGTGGGCGGCAGAGTGCCACATTATGCCAACTTCACTAGAGCCACAAGAAAAGAGTCATCCACTAGATGTCCAGAAGATACTTGATAGACACGCTAAAGTATTTAGCGATATTCCTCATGGGGTTCCTCCTGACAGAGGGATGGAACATGTTATTGAGCTCGAGGAGGGAGCCAAACCAGTTATGATTACTCCCTATCGTCATCCTAAGAAACACAAAGATGAGATAGAGAAGGCGATTAAGGATTTGTTGGAGATGGGGCATATCAGGCCCAGTAAGAGCCCCTTTGCTTCAGCAGTAGTATTGGTAAAGAAAAAGGATGGGACGATGCGCATGTGCATCGATTACAGTGCACTGAATAAGAAAACAATTAAAAACAGGTATCCCATTGCTAGGATTGATGAGCTGATTGATGAGTTGCATGGGGCATGCTTCTTCACCAAAATTGATTTGCGATCCGGATACCATCAGATCAAGATGAGAGCAAAGGACATTGAGAAAACAGCCTTCCGATGTCACTATGGCCACTTTGAGTTCATGGTTATGCCATTTGGTCTAACCAATGCACCCGCTACATTTCAGAGTTGTATGAACCAGGTATTCAGGAAGCAGCTGAGGAGATTTGTCTTGATCTTCTTTGATGACATCTTGGTCTTCAGTAAGACCTGGGAGGAGCACTTACATCATCTGGAGGAGGTGTTATCTATTCTGGAGAGAGAGTCATTGTATGCCAAGGAATCTAAATGTGACTTTGGCATGACTGAGCTCCTTTACCTTGGGCATATCATTAGTGCAGATGGCGTTCGGGTTGATCCCAAAAAGATTAGAGCTATTGTAGAGAGGCCTACTCCCACAAACCTTACACAGCTTAAGGGATTCTTTGGTTTATGTGGTTTTTATAGGAGGTTTGTTAAGGGATTCTCACAGATTGCTACACCCTTGACAGATCTTACCAGGAAAGGAGCCTTCGTGTGGACAGGGGCAGCACAGAGGTGTTTTGAGCATTTCAAGCAGGTAATGTCTTCATATCCAGTTCTAGCTCTACCGGATTTCACGAAGCCTTTTGAGCTTCATTGTGATGCATCAGGTGATGGGATTGGAGCAGTATTGATGCAGGAGAAGCATCCCATTGCATTCGAGAGTAGGAAGCTCCGAGGAGTTGAGAAAAGTTATTCTGTCTATGACCAGGAGATGTTGGCCATAATGCATGCATTGGCCAAATTTCGATCATATTTGGTAGGTGGACGTTTTGTGATCAAGACTGATCACAACAGTATTAAATACTTCATGAGCCAGCGTGATCTTAATGACCGCCAACAAAAATGGGTGACTAAATTGCAAGCTTATGACTTTGACATAGAGTTTGTCAAAGTTAAGAAAAATGTGGTGGCTGATGCCTTATCTCGGAGACCTCACTTATGTGCTCTGGCAGAGATTTCAGAAGATTGGAGAGATCGGATTATAGCAGAGTATGTCGGAGATGCTTGGGCTTCTAGATTGATTTCAAGTACCATACAGGATGATCGCTATGAGGTGATAGATGGATTGATCAGAGTTCAAGACAGGGTTTATTTGATTCCATCATCACATTTGAGAGAGGAGATACTGAAGGCATTTCATGATGCACCCACAGCTGGACATCCGGGGGTCTTCAAGACCTACAGGCAGATCCGAGAGCGGTTTTCATGGAAAGGGCTCAAGGATGATGTTCAGAGGTATGTCAGGGAGTGTGTGGTTTGTCAACAGAATAAGGGAGAGCACACATTTCCTGCAGGTTTATTACAGCCCTTGCCCATTCCTGATAGGAAATGAGAAAGTATTTCGATGGACTTCATCACTGGTTTACCACGAGTGCAGGGAAGGGATTGCATCTATGTGGTGGTGGACCGCTTGACGAAGTTTGCTCACTTCTTTGCTATTCCGTCCACTTACACAGCAACACAGGTGGCAGATCTTTTCTTTAAAGAGATATTCAGGTTACATGGGCTGCCCAGATTCATTGTCAGCGACCGGGATAGTAAGTTTATGAGTGTTTTTTGGCAAGAGTTGTTTAGGTTGTGTGGTACAGTTCTTACACCTAGCACTAGTTATCATCCGCAAACAGATGGGCAAACAGAGATTGTGAATAAATGGGCGGAAGGATATTTGAGGAACTATGTAACTACACAACAAAAGGCTTGGATCAGATGGTTGCATATGGGAGAGTATTGTTATAACACCACTTATCATATGTCCATCAAGATGACTCCTTTCATGGCACTCTATGGTTATGAAGCACCTAGCTTCATGGATTTAGTTTTGGGGGACAGTAGAGTGCCCAAAGCCAAAAACTTATTGCAGGATAGTCAAGACATCCTGAAAGTGCTCAAAGAGAATATACAACAAGCCCAGAATCAACAGAAATTGTATGCTGATCAGCACCGAATAGAGCATAGCTTCGAGGTAGGGGATATGGTTTACTTGAGGCTACAACCATATAGACAATCGTCGCTCAAGAAGAGCGGAGCTGAAAAGTTGAAACCTAGATTTTATGGTCCCTACAGGATGATTCGCAAAGTGGGCAAAGTCGCCTATGAGCTTGAGCTTCCAGAGGGCAATCGAGTGCACAATGTGTTTCATGTGTCTAGGCTTAAAAAAGCCATTGGTCAAAGTGTAGTGCCTTCTGCAGATTTACCCCCTTTGGATGAGGAGGGGAAGCTTGTGTTAGTACCTGAGGCTATTGTGGATACCAGAGAGAGGAAGCTTAGAAACAGGATAGTGAAGGAGTATTTGGTCAAATGGAAAGACCTGCCGGAGGAAGATTCTACATGGGAGAGTGAGCAGGTTATTCAGCAGGCTGGACTGAGGACCCTTACACATCTTTTATCCCACATGTTTTATATTACACATCTTTTATCCCACATTGCCTATATGAGTTGAGCGGACCCTTGGGAATAGAATAAAAGGAAGCATTTGTGGCTTCATTAGGCAGGTTGAATATGAGAAGAAATTGGTGTGTGAGTTGCAGCTCTGTTCTTGGCATTTGAGGACGTCTATCCTCTCTTGTAACATTCTAGACGTCATTCCCTTGGGGTTTGGCCTTTGGAATTCTTTGTTATTGGCTTCATTATCAGGCAGTTTAGTTGCATTTCCGGCTACAGGAAGATTTGATATTTTGCTCATATCTTCTTCACTACTTGTCCGACGCTTATGCCGCTTGGAGGGAATGGTATTATGAAGGTAGTGGACTGATTGGAGGACAAAGTATTGTAGCAGCAAGTTCGTAAGCATGGGCTGGAGTATTATGTCAATACTGCTGAAGTAATTAGTGAGTTGATAAATCTGCCATGTATTTGGTTTTATGAATTCTGAAAATAACATTTTATTAGCAGCAGTTCATTTCCACTTTGCATATCATTGTAGTTTATTTCTTGTTTATGTTGTATGATACCAATTCCATGCACGAAACACAACAAATAATAAACGTTTGATTTTCGGAGTTATAAGGGGTTTAAAACATTAAACGGAGAAATAAGAAGTTGAATGCAAACTGTTTGACATAATTCCTTTCAGCAATTTGGTTTAGTTTTTTTGGGACATCCAGGGGTGTCCATTACACTCAAAAAAAGGATTGTTACAAAATCTCCTCCCTCTAGAGCTTCAAAAGTGCAAACTTCAACTAATTCTCTACAGGCAAGCTAGAGGGTTTTTGACTTGCAACTGCAGTCAATAGATCTCTATCCAATGATAAATAAACTTTAAGAAACCCAGATCTTTATCTCATCCTCAATCTCTAGATGGAACACTTTCATTCTCAGCTACAGCCGTTCAGGTTTTGGTCTGTCTGACACCCATTGGGATTTTTTTCGCGTTGGTAGAAATCTTGCCAGAAGCACAGATCTCAGCAGGAGAATTTGTCCAGCTTCAGAATATTCTCCTTCCTTCTCAGCCCCTTTTATAACCCCAAGCAAAACTTTCTGGAAATATATATTATAAAACTGCTTTTAATAATAATTGTTTCACTCCATCAAAGTGACTTCATATTAATTTGCTTCTTAGCCCCCAAGTAAAGTCATTTCAAAATATGACCTTTATGAATAATTAAAACGGTCATATTTTAAAATATAACATAAAGTTAGCTTTGATGACTAAATTTTATTTATTTAATTCTTTTTCACTGTTAGCTAGGAAAAGGACACTACATTAGTTATGTGTGTGTATCTTATAATTCTAAGTAACAGCATCTATTACAGCATTCTTTTATAAGGGAGCCCATCATAATTATTTGAATAATGCAATATATGGGTGGGATCTTTACAGAAGCAAATCCAAACTCTTCAAGTTTTCTATGAAGATGTTTGACGTACGAACAAATAACTTAGCAAAGACAAGAGACTCGTGGAAAGGTATCAGATACATTTTCTGCAGCATTTGACAAAATGTGGAAAAATTTTCCTCCCTAATCATTTTATCCCTCAAAAACCCTTTGTTTCCTCTCTGCTTTATGCTGCAATTTTTTTCATCACCTAACTAATGAATATTTTTGGCTAGATGCTTATGAGCAAGGTGGTCTAGCTTTATTTTAACTTAGAACTCTCCTTTGGATCAACAAGACCTTTTTCCAGCTTTGCGTTGTTGTTTATTAAGGGTTGTCGTGGTAACAACACTGCACTTGCCTTGTTCCTTTGAGCCCACCCCCTTACTGAAGTCTCAGAATTTGTGTTACCAAATACACACTAGGTAGGCTCTGCACCGAGTCTGGATGCAGTCTAGATGCCCTGCAGATGCGCCTGGATGTGCACCAATCGCATCCTCAGGTATGGATGTGTATTTGGGGCACATCCGGAGAGCATCCAAAGCACATCCAAGCCCACTCAAACTTTGTTTTCCCTTAAACCCTAACACAGCCTTTTATGAAGTCAATCATAGTAAAAACAATTCACTTTGTTCACTATTTTGTGCTCATCTCATTTAGTCTTCATTTTGGCACTTCAGTGGGCAGGTGATTATTTTCAAAAGGGTTTGATCATGGAATGTTGCATAGCTTCCTCAAAGGAGATCTAACCATCTAGGATAAGCATTTGACCCTATTCTTGATTCTCTTAATAAATTTGTTTCAGATTTTGATTAAGAGGTTCAAGTCTGCAATGAATTTTTCCAAGTTTTTCCTTTTTTTTAAGAAACAAAGAAAAAAATTTAGCTCTTTGTTATAACATTTTTGTATCTTTATTTCACACTTGTATGCTTGCATTTATTTATATTTTTCTAATTTAAATATATGTGATTTCTTATAATAGCAAAAAATCAGATTGCAAGAATGGCCAATAGTCAAAGTTTTGTGGATGGAGAAGGAAACCATAAAATTCAAAACTGATAAAGGAACTCCTTTATAGAGACATACCACAAGGATTTCACAAGTTGCAAGAGGCGGGGAATATATTTGGAAGTGTAATTTCTATAATCTACAAAAAAACAGCTCGTATTCTTGACTGAAACTTCACTTTAAGGCCTAGATGAGAAGAAATTGTCTCTTGCACAAATAGCAACATTCGTAAAAGATCCAAAAGATGTTGATAAAATAGTTATAAAAGTAAAACAAAGTGCTTATCCTCCTTGTGAGGGATAAAAACTATGAGTTTACCCATTCATAATGCAGCGGCCTCCAAGCATCCCTTCTTGCCTATATCATCCATGGAAGACAAAGATGAAGTACAAATTCCCACCAACAAAAGAGATCCATTGGACAACACACTTGAAATGGAGGCAAGAGATATTGTTGTAAAAAAACATTGCACATTTCATCTATGCCAATGGTCTTCCATTCAACATGGTCAGACCACCATGTTAGGGAGAAATAGTGTCTCCAATAAATATTCCACTTCCCGGTTTCACAAGTCCTAGGTTTGAAAAGGTGTGCACTGCCTTATTGCAAACAAAGAGGAATACTATAGAGACCTTGCTTCAACAATTAGAGACTCTTGGATTAAAATTGGTGTTTCTATTGTTTACAATGGATGCAAAGATAGTAGACATCATCCATTGATAAATGTTATTACATTTTCCCCCAAGGACCCACATTTTTTGAAGTAATTGATTGTGAAGGTGAAGTCAAAGATAAAGAGGTCATTTCAAGAGTCCACACCGAGCCCACACAGATGGTGGTTACTGAGATGATGGTACAGGTGATTACTGACAATTCAAAAAATTGCCAGTGTGTAGGTGCTTTGGTTGAGGTAAGATATGAGCACACTTTTTAGACACCTAGCATCGTGAACTCCCTCAACTTGAGAATTCAACAAATTGACACTCAAATAGAGTGGGTGAAACAAATATACAAATAGGGTAAGGAAATCCAAATGTTCGTGACAACCCACCAAATGTCAAAAGCAATGTTCAGATCTTTCTTGAGATTGAAGTTGTTAAAGGTACATTTAATATATTTATTTAATTTTAGTAATGTCATGTCCAATATCAATTTGTATATAAATTTGCTTAATATTTATTATTTGTTAATGTATTATTTACATTATATGTATTGACATTAACTTACTATTAACATGATCCTAAATTGTTAAAAGCCAATTTGCATCTCATACAATTGTTATGAGACAACTTTTGAAGGTGCGAGAGGCATCGTGTAAAATGATTATTTGCAACCAATGGAGTGAATGAAAGTCTTCAAATTAAGAGAGGGCCCAAAAGGTCAATTCATTGGTCTTGAATGACAATTAGTGGGCTCATGTAGAATATGTATCGGAATTCATTGAGCCTCTATCATAACTATGGTCTAATTTGCCAATACATATGCACCTTGTTTGGGTAATGTCTATGATGGCATGGACACAATGGTAGAGAGTAAAATTGGTAATACTAAGAATGACCCAATAGAAAGTGAGAACTTTTGCAAAAAGGTTGACTCAATCATTTATCATCGTTGAGAAAAGATGACCACACCATTGCACCTCCTTGTACATGCCCCATCTTCAAGGTACTATAGCAGGAAAGTACTTTCTATGTCAAGGAGATTACAAATATATAGAGATGATGAAGTTGCTAATGAGTAGAAGCAAGCATTTACTAGGCTCTTCCAAGATGAAGTAGAGAAAGATGTTAGAAAAGAATTTGGCTTGTTTGTCTCAAGAAGATGTTATAATCCAACAACCATTAATGACCAAGACGACATGGATGTTGTCACATGGCAGTACCTCGATAATCAAGATATTGTGTACCTCCAAGCTCTTGCAATCAAAATCATCTCACAATGTTTTTTAACTTTGTTTACCACTTGTATTCTACAATTTAGTACATAACATTCTTTAATTTAATTTGCATTTTTATTTTTTGTTTTGTTGGTTTTCTATGCAAGTAAATCCTTCTACTGCTCAGCAGAATTGGAGTATATAGTCCTCCATCAACTCAATGAACCATAAGCAATTCAGCTCAAAAAACGCAGACTACTTGGTGTATATTCATTCCAATTTGTGTCTTTTCTAACATAAGGATATCCACTAAAAGGATAGGGCAGTGAAGTTTTAGGATGTAGTCCCTGAGTAAGCCAACTTGGATGCAACCATTGAGGACCTTACTAGACTCTACAACTCATGATAATAAACAGATACCTACAATAATGCATCTAGTGCAAGTGGCACGGTTTGGGTTTAAATGATCTTGAACTTGCAACTACAGCAACTGAAAATGCAATAGATGATTTTTTTGATAATCCTTTTGATGACTGATAAACTACAATGATGATAGAAGACAATTTCCATTTTTTATGTCAATTTAGTAATTGTACTGATTTTCATTGACATTTACTATTTATCTTTGAGATTTCCCATGATTAATGATGAAGTATCATACAATCAAATGATCTAATTCTGTATATTTGTTTAATATATATATATACACACATACATATATACCTGCGTGCCCAAACCCAAAAAAATTGTTGCTCATATCCATGTACCAGATACTTGTACCTATATCCATACCAATAACCAATAATTTAGCTCAGAATCCAATCACTCCAAGGGTGCTAGGGATGTGGGGGTAGGAAAATTCTCTATGCCTCCTTGAGTTGCTTGTGAGATGGCAGAAATAAGCATTATGGTTATGATGGAAGCTAAAGAAACCAAGAGGAAAATGGCAAAATCCTGTTTTCTGAAGTAGAAATTCTTGGTGTTATGAAAGCGTTTTTCAGGATTTAAGGAGTGGACCTGCTGGCAAGTGGTAATAGCTAGGTGATCTGGCTTTATGTTAGCTTGGATTGAGATGCTACTAAAGTGATAGCAAGATATGATCTTGTCTCAGAAGACATTCTAAAAGGTTATGTACATATGCTTGATGAATTAGATGAAGAAACCTACCAGCAAGATGACTGAGCTGCTTCGAATAAATGGTACCAGGCTCTGACAAAACAGATATGAACGAAAAGTAAATAAACTGTATGCTTTACCTTCTTCATACCCATATTCTGGATAAAATGGGCCAGTCCATTTTAGCGGAGCAAATTGCAGTGGGAATCATACAGCAGGTTGATGTGCTAGTCACTCACTTATTGGATTAAAACCTGTCCTCTTAAGCACAAGCTCTGCCAACCATTTTCATGAGGCCCATTTTTTTGCTATAATTAGACTAGAATTGGGATTGTCCAATCCTGGAATTTGACATTTTCGATGTTTGTGTTCAAAACATGAATCTGGAATGGGGATTTGTTAATCCCCATTTACCCTCAAAACCAGCATTTGAATCTTCCAACTAAATAGCTGGAATTGGAAGATCAGTTCCAATTCCACTTAAATGAGAATTGGGAACAAAGCATACAACTCAGCTTACAAACAGCTCCATTTAACACAAATATGCTGCTCTTGACATTGCCTTCCCTTCCTATTCGCAGGAGTTTACCCAGGTTATCCATATCCAATTGAAGGAGAAACCGCCCCATCTAACTTGACCGTTCCCAAAGTAGATCCATTCAATCATTGGTTCAAGCCATCGTTCCTGTTCTCATTCACTGTCAGACCAGCATTTCCAGGGCAGAGAAAGCACTGAAGAGGTTTGGAAATGGCATGAAATGTTTTGTGCTGGATGCACAACAAAGAGAAGAAACGACATGATATAAGCACCTCAACCCAGGGATTTTTCCGATTGAGGAATGAATTACCAATTTCAACCACAAAAACAGATAGTGGTATCAATAGATTTCCTCATTGAGATAAGAATAACTGATAGCAAACAGTGGGGGAAATACATGTACATATTCTAGCTATTGGTCAACACATCTATCTGGTGTTAAGGAGGACATGTTCTAAGAAAAATATAATCCAACTTTTCTAAACCATGACCAGAACTCTAAAATCTTGGCACTGTAAGTAGTTCGCACTATATAGAAGAGATTATGGAATGACATTGGCAGTTTTCAGATAAATTCTGCACTTTCTATACAACCGTACAGATAATGACAATGCTCATAATGATAGCCCTGGTGGTATTCCAATTCCAGAAATATAGAACCAAAAGCAGAAAAGGCATCTTCTTATTATGAATTCCAGGTGAATCAAACGGTTCCAGCCATACACCAGAAAGCATTTTCTGAATTTAAAACTTCCAGAATTGTGAAATACTGGAATTCAACAATTCCAGCATTATTTAATTCCAGCAACCAAACGGATCGTGAGAGATTTACTTATTTGGAAGTAAACATAGATTTTGAAAACTGACTTCTGGGGCCTACCAAAGGGAAGTGATTATGTACTCCGTAGACAACATAAAGAAGTCAGTTGGATATCCAAAAAAATTGAATATATGATGAAAGGTGGTGAGGATGGGCAGACACAGAAGCCCTGTAATGATTAATAGTTCCTCCAGAAAAAGGCAAGAGCCTACAACGCAATGGTAAATTGTGAGCCTCCTATCTGAGAGACCTTGGGTTCGAGTCTACTCAAGCTTAATAAATAATAATAATAATAAATCACAAGTTACAACACATAATAACAATCAATGTTGGCTTCGGCCTCTTATCTGAGAGACCTTGGATTCCAATCTACTCAAGCTAATTATTCACAACAAATAATAACAATCAATGTTGGCCTCGACCTCTTACCCATCAAATTATTTTTTTTTAAAAGAAATAGCTCCTCCAAAAAAGAAAGCAAGTTTTTCTATCTTCCTATTGCAGTCCCACAATTTAATTTTTTGGGTTGATCAAAAAAAAGCTTGTTCTTCTATCTTCGTATTGCAGTCCCTTAATTTCGTTTTTTGGGTTGATGGAAATTAGCACAAGACTGCATTATTTATTGATTTTGAGATGCCTTCTTCCTGCATTGGACTATTCCACTCTGTTACCTTTGCTATAGATTGTGTTTTGTGTTTGAAATGACCTTGATATCCACTCCAATTAGACACAAAATGGCCCATTGCAAAGGCAAAAGCGGCACATGTAAATATCTAAAATCGTCTAAATTTCGCAGCAGCAGAAATAATGATGTCTGCCACTAGTAGTGGTAATGTGGTGCTAGGTTCAAGCAGCATTATTCTGATTTGGTACTTATTACTCTCCAAGAGATGAAGGCTACAGGTACAATTCAGGCTGGGTAATGGAAAACCCACTTTTAATTACATCAGAAAAAAAATTGGTCTAAAATTGAAATCTGAATAATGAGCCAAATCCCCTTCGCTGCTGCTAAAGATTAAAGAACTCAGATCACTTTTCCTAGTGATATAAGTTCCGTTCTATTGGTCTGAATGAGATAATTTTAATTCTTTTGTTGTCTCTTGTCATCAATGATGAGTATCAAATGCCAAGAAATTCTCACTATAAAGTGGATGTCTGTAAGCAGTTGGCCTCAATGTCACTACTGGAATGGGCATAAGGAAAATAAAGGTCCCAGCTTTTTAATAACAAACTAGACCATCTTTGCCTCTTTAACAATCTCAAACTATTACCTTCCTTCCATAAAACCACTTCTTCACTTGAGGCTCATCTCCACTTGACTGCTTAGGTGTTTCAGATTTAGTAATTTGAATTTACATTTCATAATTCTTATATCATGCCCATATTCACTTTTTGAAATCAATATTGGATTACGAAATCAAAACAGTAACTTTTCTTCTAAAACATTTCGTACTGAATCTTAACTTACATCTTTTATAGCATTTAAATATTTTCTTTATAAATAGGCAAAGGAACATAAAATTGTATCCACAATAAACTGGTAGCAATTTTTATTTTATTTTTAAACTTCTTACCGGAAGCAATGGCTCTGATGCTACTTGTAAAAGATCAAATATGTCCCTTTATCAGAAAGACATAAGGATATGATATAAGATATATTTAAGAAATTAAACTGGTAGCTTTTCCACGGGTAAATGATATATACTGTCTAAATGACACGCCAGTTCTAAAAGGCTAAAATGTTTTTTGTTGTGAACTTTGTCAAGTCTAGATATCAGACATATTGCAGACATCAGGATGATATCTTCAATAATGATACATGAATATTTATTCTGTTCAATCTTCAATAATGATACATGAATATTTATTCTGTTCAATCGTCAATAATGATACATGTATATTTATACTGTTCGATGGGTACTAACACAAAAGGAAAACACCTACACGACCCAGCTTATAAAATACATAACCTTAATTTATAAACCTAGCTTATAGTCTACTATAAGGTTATATGTGTTCTAACTCAGGTTCTGTAGTTCATGCCCTCTGTATTAATAACTGTTGGACTAAGAGGTTTATGTAAATATACAATGACATGAGCATAGATATATAGATAGATAGATATGTATAAATACATAAGTATATGTGTGTGCGTGTTATATGTACAAATAAGCATATAGATGTACATATGTATATGTGGACATGTGCATGTGTACATATATATGATACACACACACCAAAAAAAGCATATACATATACTGCTATACAGATGGATATGGATACGTATGATGTATGCATATGAATGTGTGAATATGTGTGTGCATGCACACACATATGGCAAGTTCATAGTTTATGGGAGCAACTTGGAATGCTACTAATACAACAATGGCTAAAATTGATTGAGTGATTTACTAAGGTCTGTATCAAGTAGATGGGCTGGAGCAGTTGTGCTTTAGCCACTAATAACCAGTGATATAAGTCAGATGGAAATAACATCAAACTCAATCATATAGCTTACACAAGAATGGATTACAATGGAAACCTCAACAAGTTATGGCAGTTTAGATATTCCATTAGGCAATGTTGTTCACAATTCATGCTATGCAATTTAAATTTGGAAATCAAAATATAAACTATCCTAATTGAATTCAGCAACTACAGGGTATAAAAAAATCATCTTTACCCATCAACATTTACCTATCATTAAACAATGGAAGTTAACGATTTTATTTTCTCATGTGAAAATGATTGGATTTTTCAATTCTACATAATCCATCACCCCCATCATTTGAAAATAAAGGAAAATTTCAAAAGGGCCTCAGAGAAAATTAACTCTAAACTTTGTAAGGTATGTAATTCAGCACAAGGATGCTCATTATGCAAGCAGATAACTGATGCCCCTCCTAGTAAAAGAAAATGTAAATACATACATATTTGCTAAAGAGATCTCATCAATATCTATGCCAAATGTTAAAACATACATGTCAATGACAAGTTTGATAAGGACACTAGCTGCCACATCAGCTGTCTCAACAGTCACCCTTCCAGCTTGATTACTTGGCAATGAAGGCATAGAGCTCACTGTATTGTTACTTGTTATAGATCCCTCCAAACAAACAGCTGTTATAACCTCCTCAACTTCAGCAGCAGTCAATCTCAATGGTTGCTGTTCACTGCCCAAAGAAACACAACTCCATTGTACGTCAATAATCTATTCAAAATGTTACATGGCAAACAACCTACAGTACATAAATATTTCTAGATAAATTAATCTAAGCATTGAAGATCGCAAAGTTACTATAGGACTGTACACTGTCAAATAGATTTGACACCAAAATGATAATCACATAATTGCCTATAGAAAACTCAAACATGATCAAAAGGGATGTGTTTCACAAAGAAAGTAAAAAATAACCTACCATGTGAAAACTCTTCATGAACCATCTTAAGATCAGATGGCTCATGACTAGCTCACTTGTATGGTTTGAGGACAATTTTTTACAATTTCTAATAGAATTAATTTAACAAATTTACATTTACATGTGAAACATTATGAAGTACATGTTACAAACCATATTTTTAAATGTGTATTTTAGAATTATCAATTAATGCATTGTCATGATACATCAAGATAAGAATAAGCATGTGCCAAACTATCTCTCGGACTATCCATGCCACTCTTGGAAATTGCAAATATGCCTCACCTACTACAAATACCAGACACACAATTAAAAAACAATAAACAAGTGTGTGACCTTTGAATTCTGTAGTATATGTCCAATTTGATAATGTGAAAATTATTTTTATATATATATATATATATATATATATATATTCTCAGTTTTGGAAATGTCTGATTCAGGAGAAATTCTGATTTTTGCAATGTTCCACAGTGTTTCTGGAATTCGGAAAGGGGGAGGCATTTCGAGGGCATTTCCTAGAGGGCCAAAAATAGGGTACAGCAGTGTGTGAGTGTTTGTCTATGTCATGTCCCCATTTTAAGATAGAATTTTAATAATAATTAAATAAGATAATATTGTTAAATAAATAATGACGCTAGAATTATATCTTACAATTAGTATTAACACATAAAAAATAAGAAATAGTAATAAAATATTATTATAATATATAAAAATAATTAATGATATTGTATGTTACCAAAAAAAATCAAAAATAAAATAAAATTACAATGGATAAATCAGTAAATAAAATTGACTGCAAGAGATAATGTCATAAAGAGACGCGACTCCTTCAAAATAAGATATAAAAGAGAGGAGAGTTCATTTCCAAAAGAAGATGACGAAATGTGAATAAAATAAGGAAGTGACTTTTTAAAAAGGTATCAATGATATTGAAAGGATGTGACTCTTCGAAAGGGTCATAATTATGAATGGTTGTGACTCTTCTAATTATAAACTATTGTGGCTTTTTCAAAGAATTATGGTTATGGAGGGTTGTGACTTTTCAAAAGGATTGTAACTATGAAGGGTTGTGACTTTTCACGTGGGTTATAATTATGAAAGGGTTATAGAAGAGAAAAAAGACAGGGAAGTCAGAGTATAGGAAACAAATGAGGTAATCAGACCTTATGAGATCAGAGGTTAGAGAATAAAAACAAGCAAAGGAACTTATATTTTTATCGATGTCAGTTTTAAACTTTTAGGAAAAAGAGAAAGGCGAGCCAAAACCTTGGAAAAAAATGTTTGTACGAAGGCATACGATAGTAGAAGAAACCTATTAATTATCACATCATTTAAAAAAGTGGGCAGAGTTCATAAAAGCTGAAGTGTGAATTTTATACACAAATATATTTAACTTCTATTCCATGTTGTTTCCATTCAATGACATTACATATTTATAGGATTTTCATATCGTATATTATGAGAAACATCCCTATAATACCTCCCTTTACATAGACAAGTTGTTCAAACAACTCATAACAAAATCCCAACCAATTACAAGATAATTATTCGCATATGGTAAACCACAACAAGCATGCTAATGCGTATTAATAAGTAATGATAACTATAAAGATTGAAAAATAATTATTATACATGTCCTAAAGACACACCAACAAACACCTAATGATGCAACATTCCTAACACATTTTAGTTGTCATTTTCTCAGCAATGGTTTACTGCAAGACAGCCATGAGGAGACCATATAAAAACTAAAGATCTAATTTGGCCAGCATAACAAAATTTCAGTATAACAAATTTGTAATGCCTGAGCTATATCTATGAAAATAGGCCACAAAAAGCAACACCGTCTAAGTCTTTGTAATACACTCACTGTGCTAAAATACTACAAAAAAAACAATTACTGTTTAGCAGAACTTGACTTTTCACTAAGGGTTTTGAGATTTACATCACTCTCCTCACTCAAGAAGCTACAAAGCCTACTTTTCCCATGCCAACCAACCTTCAGCAATATCCATTTAAAATGTCACAAAGCCAATTGCATACAAAGCACAATAAGCAAAAAACAAAATGGGGCAACTCCTGCAGAAAAATAGAATTTAACTTTATTTACATGTAATAGCACTATACTAAAAAGGTTTTTTTATTTTATTTTATTTTCAAATATTCACTATTTATAAATCTGAAGAATAGCCCTAGACATCTGGACCGCAGCATGCATATTACTATCATGATTCAACATCTGAAAGACAGCCCAAAATAAACCTGGAAAAGGCCCAAAATATCCTTCACTTAAACATCCTGAAATGGCTCAAAATTTATAATCATTAAAATATAGCCATATTTAATAAAAGAATAATGATAATCACTAAGGGTTTTGAGATTTACATCACTCTCCTCACTCAAGAAGCTACAAAGCCTACTTTTCCCATGCCAACCTTCAGCAATATCCATTTAAAATGTAACAAAGCCAATTGCATACAAAGCACAATAAGCGAAAAACAAAATGGGGAAACTCCTGCAGAAAAATAGAATTTAACTTTATTTACATGCAACAGCACCATACTAAAAAGGTTTTTTTTTTTTTTTTTTTTTTCAAATATTCACTATTTATAAATCTGAAGAATAGCCCTAGACGTCTGGACCGCAGCATGCATATTACTATCATGATTCAACATCTGAAAGACAGCCCAAAATAAACCTGGAAAAGGCCCAAAATATACTTCACTAAAACATCCTGAAATGGCTCAAAATTTATAATCATTAAAATATAGCCATATTTAATAAAAGAATAATGATAATCACTAGATATTTGTATAAAGTAGGAATCATATAGAAATGCTGTTAAAGAATGTTTGTCAAATTTTGAGAAGTCTAGATGAATTCAATTTAGTTAACAAAAATATCATGGGAATCAAATAATCTCAACAACAACAAAAATCATAGTCAAGAAGATTGCTAGGTAAATTGACAAGATGGTAGAAATTTTGTAAGCAATAAAGAATTGAATATTTTCCATCACATGCCAGATATATTGTAGAAGATCACTGCTTATCATGCTACATTTAACTTGGTTTCTCAAGTTCTAAATTTCAGCTTATGTGCTCCATTCTTTCACAGAGTTCCCTTGCATAATAACTAACTAACAAAAATCAAAACAAAGGCAGCCCTAAAGCTTCATTGCAGCTAAAGTAAGTCCACTCTTGCAGGTCAAATTTATCAATTTCAAGTTAACAGAAAGATAAATGTTCAATTAATGGAATGAACAATTACAGTAAATGATAGTTGCTACTAGTAAAAGAAATCCACTATAAAATGCTGAGAAATTCCATATCATGCTATAGAACCCATCGGAAGCATGGATGTACTATTGGCAGAATACTCAACGAGTCCCAAAAAACTCACCAAGTTTTCTAACCTCGTGAGTTTTCCAAAAACTCACCGAATTTTGGGCAAAACCTTGCTGAGTATTTGCCGAATTTTTGCCAAAAACTCTGCTCGCACTTTTATAACAGCACTCAAATCCAAAAAAAAGCCCAAATGAATTTCATTTCTTATTTCTGCACTTGTATTTTGCTGAGAGGAGGAAAATAGTCCTCCAAACACCTGCAAAACTCATTTCTATCAATTTGAAATGGATTTGAGGCAGATTTGAAGTGCCTTTTAAAGAGGATGGCATCAATAATTTGGAGAGGTGGGCTGTGGAGGATGGGGGTGGATTTGAGTCTCACACTGGAGGACACTGAGTTGAATGTGTAGTCATTGTTAGTGCCAAGAGAAGCTAGAGGCAGAGCTACATCCAGAATGGAGAACAAGCCACAAACTGAGTTAGACATAATAAACCAAGAGGCACAATCATGCCTAGTGCAAACTTCTAGGACTAGGCCCTCTACCTCTACCTTTCACTTAGTTTTTACTAGATCTAGGAAGAAGATGTAATTGTAATGATGTATCTACTTTTAGTTTTACATAAATTATTAACTATTTTGCTTCCACCCATCAGCACTCCTCCTGAGAATGCAATTTTGTACCCACTTTACCTAAGTTGCATGGGTAACTTCCCCCCTACACCCAAGAAAGTTCGAACCTAGTTCGACTAGGGTGTGATTTTTGCACTGCAGGTTCGATCGAGTTTGAACTAGGATCGAACCCAAGAGAACCAACTCAAAAATTTTGAACCCGTAGCGAACTAGGCCCCACGGTCAGCTAGAATAGTGTTTTTTGGGCAAGATTTAATTATTTTTTGGCTTCCATAAAACCTAAAAGTTGTTATGAATTGCTTTTGTGGCCTCTTATTGTCATTTTATGTTTCTAAACAGGTTATTTTGTCTTAAGGGAGAGCACATAAGTTTTTGAGCAAGCATCTAATTGTGCAAGGAGGAGTTTGAAGATTGATTTGTTGGTGTTCTTCAAGTGTTTGTGCATCATTCATACACAATTGCAAGCTTGCAATGGCTGGAAAAGGTAAGATTTTATTCCATTTGCTATTGTTTTTGTTCTAGTTTTTTCATTTTTCCATTTCTCTTTCAATCTTCATATGTTCTTTTCCATCTTTCCAAAATTTGTTATTTTCTTGCATATAAATTATGAACACATATCTAATTTCTTGTCATAGGGAAAGGAATGGCATCTACCTCCTCGTCAATAGGCAACACTGAACAAAAAACGGAACCCAACTCTAATTCTCCTCTATAGAAGTATGTAGACATTATAAAACCCCTACATTTCGTTGGAGTTGTCAGGGATGTGGTGTAGAAAGAAATAGTCCTTATTATTGTGTGGTAGGTCATTTATGTGGTTACACTGGAAGAGGAGTCAAGAAATGCCCTGGCAAAAAAGGTGCCAATATACCAAATGAAACTGTGTTAAAATATATTGAAGAGCATGAGGTAGCAGAAGAGAGAGAAGGATGCAAGGCAACAGAACTCAGTAGCAATAAAAGTAAAAGTAAAAGAGCAAAGGGAATGCACCGCCCCTTCCCCCCCCAAGATGTTATAGTACAAGACCACCCCTTCTCTAGTATCGCAACGGACACTAACACTGAATCTGTCCCTCTTGTACACAAAAGAAAGGGGCCATTAAAAAATGCTTTTCAAAATAACAGCCGGGAAATTGCTGACCTTAAGGTGGGAAGATGTATGTATGCAAATGGGTTGTCCTTTAATGTTCCCCACTCTCCATTTTGGAAGGACATGTTGAGGGGTGTCAATGAAGCTCCAAGAGGTTATTTTGGCCCCAGGTATGAGAAAGTGCATACCACCTTGTTGGATGAAGAGGTCCAACGGATTGAAGATCAATTGAAGCCTATAAGGGACTCATGGGTTGAAACAAGGGTGACAATTGTTTCAAATGGCTGGAAGGATTCTCGGAACCATCCCTTGATCAATGTCCTTCCGGTGTCCCCTAAAGGGACGATGTTTCTAAAAGTGGTGGATTGTGAGGGCAAAGTAAGAGATGGGCCATTTATTGCTGATATCCTAATTGAGGCCATTGAACAAGTGGGTGCAAGAAACGTTATCCAAGTCATAACAAACAACGCAAAGAATTGTAGAGCAGTTGGTTTGTTGGTTGAATCACAATATCAACATATCTTTTGGACACCTTGTGCAGTCCATTCACTCAATCTTATGCTACAAAAGATTGGGAACCAAATTGAGTGGATCAAAACAGTGTATGACTAGGCTGAGGACATCCAAATGTTTGTCACAAAGCACCACATGACTCAATCTCTTTTCAGAAACCACGCAAAATTGGAGCTATTGAAGGTAAATGAACTTGAACTCAAGTTAGTAATTTAATTTTTAATATTTGACAATTTCTGATTTTTCATATTTTACTTGTGTAATGTGTATACTTTTCTAAAATATGTATCTAATAGTTGTTTTTTGCTCTAATTTATGTCACAGGTTGCTGAGACCCGTTTTGCATCACATATAATTGTCTTAAGACGACTTTTGCAAGTGAAAGATACACTTAAAGGTATGGAAATCAGCTACAATTGGGGTGTATGGAAGCAAAAGAGCACTGAAAGGGTAAACAAAATAAATTATAGGCTATTGGCTGAGCCATGGTGGGAACGTGTGGAATATCTCCTTAAGATCACCGAGCCCATTATGAGCATGCTTAGGTACACTAACATGGATATTGCCTTGGAGAGATCTATGATGGCATAGACTCAATGCTTGAGAAGATCAAGCAAGTTATAAAAGAGATGGAGCAAGATCTACAAGAGACCTTTTTCAAACAAGTGCAAAAAATTATTTTTGAAAGATGGAACAAAATGACCACTCCATTACATTTGCTTGCCTATGCCTTGACCCCTAAATACTATAGCTCACAATATTGTACTCTACCAAGAAAGTTCCTACCATATAGAAATATGGAAGTGTCTGACCCGTACCAGGCAGCATTTAGAAGAATATTTCCTGATGATGATATGAGAGATGTAATCATGGATGAGTTCATAGAGTTTGTCAATGCTAGAGGTCTAAGTAATGATGATCTTCGTCATCGGTTCAAGAAGGATGCTCCTCCTTGGTGGTACCTCCATGGCAAAAAATTCCAAACATTGCAGCACCTTGCAATCAACGTTATATCACAAGTAAGTTTTATTTTTAAAAAATTTGCTCACTTTATCTTCAAAAGAATCATGACTAGAAAGTGATTTTAATTTTTTTATAAGATTAAATTAATTCTTTTTTAATTGCTTCTCCTATGTTGTCTTCATAGGTTGCTAGTTCTTTTGCATCGGAAAGAAATTGGAGCACCTATACTTTCATCCACTCGGTGAAGCGCAATAGGTTGCAATAAAAAAAGGCATAGAATCTAGTATTTGTGCATAACAACTTGCGCCTTCTTTCCCACAAGAGTCAAGAATACAAAGAAGGGGAGACAAAGAATTGGGATGTAGGTGCAGAGATTGCAGACTTGGATGCTTCCACTGCTCGGCTTACAATTGATGACTTTGATGACTTTGATGTCAATACCATTGTTGATTCTGCTGCTGATCCCATTGGCCTTAGCACAAGTAATACCGGAGAAGAAGAAGATGAATATGAAGAAGAAGATGAAGATTGAAAAACTTAGAATTAAGAATATTAAAAGATTTTCATTCCATTAGTTAAACAATGATACTTGAACTTGATATTTTAAATGTTTTAAATCTTTGATGTTGAAGTTGATTGAACTATGTTACTATATGATGGTATGATCACCATGATTACAAGTTTAACTGTTTATGGTGTTTTAAAGATTTTGTTGTTTAAATGCGTTTATGCTACTATGCTACATTCTAATGTTAATTCATGCTTCATAAAAATGTGTGTGTGCGTGTGTGTGTGTAAATTTTTACATGTTTTTGTACTAACAAACCCAAACCCCTTTCCAAAATTTTGACGAACTTGCGAACCAGTTCTCAAACTTCGAACTTGGAACCGAACCCGAACCAGCAACTTAGCACTTTACATTTAAATATATCTAGACTAAGCTAGTTTCTTTTGTGTTCTCATTTACTGACTCATTGGATGAATCTCCTCATTGAATTTTGCAAAAAAATTGCATTTCTAAATAAATTGAAATTTTCAAGTTCCTGAGTTTTTTGCTGAAAACTGCCCAAGTTTTTCACATTTCTTTTTTCAGGCATTGGCAAGATTTTGGCTTTGGCAAGTTTTCCTTAAATGATATGTTTTCCAACTATGCTCGGAAGTATGCACTAAACACATTTTTATCAGGCCGATCTTTCAGTTTTCAGTTTCAGTGATGGTCAAAGACAGTAAAGATGTATAGATCTTCAAAAAATAATATAAGATTAGAAAGTCCAAAAAGAGGCATTCTTTAATGCCAAAAAACTAAACGATTAGTTTAAAAAGGTCATGAACAAATAATTGTAGAATTGGCATGAAAATACTTCCACAAACAAACAATATACTATATAGATATGCATGCTGAATTACCCAATTTTAACCAACCTAAGAGAAGTAACAAGATACTCAGTTTAAGGTCACTTTATTGCAAGGATCCTATAACACAGTACCTGTAATGTCTGTAATGAAAAAGGCGGCGTGGCCGGCGACGCCATGTATTAACAGGCACATCTTCCCTGCAAAGCATAATAGCCTCTACTTAGTACCACCAATTTACAAAAAGTGGTTTCATTTTTTAGAAAAACAATCGAAGTGCTAATGTGAAATTGTCTATACTTATCCATACATTCACATCAAAAAATTATTTAAAATATATAGGCCCAAAGGATAAGAGTATTACAAATGACCAAATTCTGACAACCTGACAAGTGCAATATAATAACTTTTGTATCAAAAACACATTTGCACAAAAAAAGGTATAAAACTAAGGGAATGAGATAATTGTTCCAACTTCCAGCACCAAATATTTTGCACATGTATTGACAATATGAAAGGTTACCAGACCCATAAGTGTGGAAGGAATGAAGGTGCGAATGGGGTGAGGGAAAGATATGGTTGTAAGGAGTATGTGACAGTAGCAAGCTCTCAAAGTTTAACACTAAGAGAAGATGTCAATCATGGTTTACAACAAGTCATAAAAGCCATAAAAGTATACCAAACTCATATCAATTATTTATTATAATCATGAATGAAAAAGCTGTAATAGAAAGCAATTCAAATACAAAATAACATAATTCTAGAAAGATTGATATAGTCCTAATAAAATGATCAGCTTATTTGAAATGTGTTTATTTTATCTTTCTTAGTTATCTTGTTTTTTTCTCTTTTTTGATAATTTCATTATTGGACTTGTTATAGATTAAACAAAAAGTCAACACAATGCATCATAAGGATTGTCTTTGATCACACTGCAACTTGTCTGAAGTATTTTCTTTAAAGACAGCGTGTCATTATCAATATTCGATCCATCTTGCTCATAGGATTCATTCGGTAAAAAGATCACATAAAGGTTCAAGAATTATAGAGAGATTAGTACAAAACTAAAATGCAGTCATATAGACCATCTGCTGTAAGAATGCCAAGAGAGAGAATAATCTCATTTCTTCTTATTTGATCTCATTTCCTCTTGGAAACATGCTCCTCATAAAACTCCGAAAGACGGAAGAGGACTCGTATTGCATGGTTAACAATATTGAATATTGTAAAGACAGTGGCAAGGATACGATGGACTAATAAAATTAATCAATCATATAAGATCTGACTAAAATAAGTCACAGATGGAGAGTGTATATTAAATATTATCAAAAATATTGATGATAGTGTTTGTATGCTGATCATATCATCCAAGAAAGAGTTCACTGTCGGCTGTCCAAGTTGCATACAGTTTTATGTTTATGTTGTTGGCCACATAATAGTGAGCAGGTCGCACAGGACCAGGAAAGGCATGGGAGTTATCTAGGAAGAGACTGTTGCTCATGATAAGGTTCTCAAAATATAACCACCGGTGATCTAGGGTACACAAAATGAGATATATTTAGGGAAGATTTCAGCAGGATTAGAACCATAGCAGCAAAAATCTTCTAGGGAAAAAATTTACCCTTGGGCATAGCGATTTTATTGTTGTTTGTGATCCTTTAGATGATAGGAATCAGATCTTACAGAAAGAACCATGGTTTCTGGATAGCATCTCTATTTCTCAAGTTCTGGTTTCCATGCTTTAAACATTCACCAGAAACTTTAGGACAGTTCCTCCATTGTAGGAAAGGCTGTTGTAATATCCATTTCCTAGAATGCCTTGTAATCTGCCCTAAACTCACAATATCTAAATAAAACAAGGAACACAATTTAGTTAGAGATATAACCCTAATACACTTAACAGCACATAACTCTCATGTGCTCAACCATAACGTGGGTTGAGATAGGAAGGACACGACGATGTGCCCTAATTATCCCCAGCCCAAGGCACAAGAGCAGAAACTTTGTCCCCCTGTTCTCATGTGATCTTAACCATGCTAATGAGGTGGCCAATACTGTTTACCATAAAGTGAGTCTTATTTATTTCCAGTCAGCAATATCCCCACCTTGCTTAAGGTGGTTAACTGTACAAAGCTTTTCAATTAATGAAATTGTTAAGTCTTGCATGTGCTGGACAATTTCATATAACAGATTTGCTATTCCATCTGATGTCAAATCGAAACAGTTTACAGTTGTCGTTGAAAGATTGATGATTGTACAAATGATTGATTTACTAAACAAATTCTTTTGACAGTATGATTTGAGGTATTGGTGAGTGATGATTAAGCAATTGTTGATTAGATGATTCATGAGTGATAATTTATAAGCGGTCCTTAAATGACTGGAATGATCTCCTTATACCTCATTGCCATTGGTGAAAAAGCTGCCAACTTTCATAAGGCTTGAGTTACCACCCTTCATCATTGCCATTTTAGAGTTATAGATTATCTCCCAAATGAATCTCTCTTCGACGTCTTCCTCAAACGAGCCCTTCACCCCTTTATATCTTCCAAAGTGCAGGAGACTCGCACCTCTTCATCATATTTTATGATCACAACCGTTCATAATTAAAACCCTTTGAAACAGATCCTTCTTTAATTCCCATGCTCCTTTGTTTCTTCCTTTATATCCCTTTCAAAATAGCTCTCCTTCCTTTCATATTTTGTGTTGAAGGAGTCACAAATTTCCATTCATACCTGTAGACCTTTCATTAAACTTAATTAAATTGTAATTATATTGTATTATATTTTATTATTGTTATCTGTTTATTTATTATTAAATCCTATTTCAGAATGGCGACATTACAGCTTCCAAATCTTCCTGTCCATTTTTTGATGCATTCTCCTTTGAGATCTACCAGACCTGCTTTGACCATGTTCACTGCATCATCTCAGAAAACTGCAAGCACACTGTGTGACTTCTCCAAGGATTCTTGTAAATAAGGAAATGACTGACTGTCAGCCAAAGAGTTCTTTCTAAAAGTAGGAAAGGAAACTTGGAAACAACCATAATGTTGGATTTGCTTTAAATAGCGCATAAAGTTGATAAATATCAACTAGTGAAAAAGCCTTCTGGGTGATCTTCCAGGTGGGAAGATGCTTGCCCCCAACATCAATGAGTTGGATATAAATAGATTTTGGCTCCAACTAATCCAGCAAAAAGGACATATATTATTGATGAATCTAATTAAGTTTTGAGCAAGCAGCAAGCTGTTGCAACAGAATTTGTGATAGTATAAAGAAGATCTGCAGGAAAACAAAAACAAACAAAAAAAGGCAAAAATATTTAGCCATGCTAGAGAGGAGATATTAAAACATTTGGAACTATAGTATGCTAACTCCAGGGAATGTGTCAAGATGCAAGAAACTCCATGGAGGAAACTCCGTAGTTAAGCGCGCTCAGGCTGGAGTAGTACTGGGATGGGTGACCTCCCGGGAAGTCCCGGTGCTTCACCCCTGTGAGTATCACCTAGATCCAATCAATGCTA
The DNA here is from genome assembly GCA_028749045.1 of Cupressus sempervirens. Taxonomy (NCBI): domain Eukaryota; kingdom Viridiplantae; phylum Streptophyta; class Pinopsida; order Cupressales; family Cupressaceae; genus Cupressus; species Cupressus sempervirens. The sequence continues at coordinate 402,274,334 of CM053783.1, read as the reverse complement.
AGTGTTCCATTTATTCTCATGAGAGATGGATTCATGTTGAATCACTACTCATGAAACATGGGTCAATGAGTTTGACTCCAAATCACACAGTTAAATCCTGATAGCAATATCACAATGTGTCAAGATGCAAGAAATTTTAGAAAAGGTTCCTCCTTTTTTTTTAAATATTCTATATCAGAGATGGTAATCGTGAGAAGGATTGGGAATAAGGGGAGGGGTTCCTAATGGATAGATCCCTGGCCTCAAACCCCAAGCACAATTGCCAATGGCTTTTTGGGAACAATGGAACGGCAAAGGATGTCTCATTGCTGTCCCCAGAAATCTTCAATTTTTTTAAAAATTTCTCATATTGTTGCAGGCACATGAAACACCGCATACCCATTTGGCCATCCCTGAGACAGCCAGAGCTGAAACATACCTCAACCATTCCAAGGATGGCCATGGGTATCCAATAGCGATGCAAGTTTTTATAATGTCTCATAAAATTAAAAAATCATTCCTGACATTAGAAAAAGATCGTTAAAAATGCTTAATGACAGAAACATAACAGCAATGCATCAACAGTACAATAAAAGTAAAAAAACATATCATGAGTCAGGTTCATAGCTAGTGATATAAGTTGTCTAATACATAACACACAACAATAACAGCAATAATTTGATTTCTGATGTCATTGTTCAAACTCTAAACAGAAAGTTTTAAATTGAAATTTATTACATTTCAATAATGTATCAGTGTCATTTGTAAAAGAGATTAACGGTGCATTGGCCATGGTTTGATATGGTGTTGTATTTGGTGAGATGTAACAGTGTCGTTATATTGTTGCTGTTATATCATTTTTTATTGTTATATTAAAAAAACTTTGGTATGGTATTATTTACAAGGATGACTAGAGTCTTCTGCTAAATTGTGTAGTTCAAGACATTCAAGATTGGGTTTGAACTCACCATACCACAAGTTAGTAAAATATTTGTGCACCCAAACATTGATTTCCAAACTGCAAATTTTTGAAAAAAAAGTACCAACCGGTGATTTTTCACAAGGAGTAGTAGTTTGGCAGTATAACAACCCATAAGTGTTCTGATAAAGTAGTAATCAAGGTCTATTTGACAAAAACTTGAAACTTTTCTTCAAAATATAAACCTAGAAGGAAAGGTAGGCTTAAATTATGATGGTTGAGTGAAAGCAAATAAAAATATATTTACCCAGATTCCAAGCATAATCAATGATTCCCATCATTTTTCTTATTTGGCATGAAAAACTTATATATCACCCTTAAAGCTAATACACAATTCAAAGATGATCCACTAACCTGTTCAATAATAGTGTGTCGACTAATTGAAAGATATTTGTTGAATTCCCTTTTTCTTTTCTTTTCACAGTCTATTCTTCTTCTTCCTTTTTCTTTCTTTTCTTCGTCAACCTGTGAATAGAATCAACCTAATCTCCTTACTCCCCTACCTAAAAGCTTCTAAAATCCTCAAAAGCTCAACTGCACTTTCGAAAATTTGACAGGCCAACCTCAAATTGACAAGCCTCTCCTAGGTAAAATAATCTAAATTTGCCAGTTTCCATCCAGAAAAGTCTATTTATAAATGGCCACAGCTAAAAGCCAAAACTAAAACTAAAGTTTACCTATCAAATTTAAGTAGAAGGGTTAATCCATCTAGAAAACCATAATAATCGCAAAAGGGAACTGGTGTCTCCTGGTGTTTAATTTAAATTTCATAAAGTTCTGGTCCAAAAAAGACCGTTTATTATTTGTTTTATCCCATAATTTTCTTTCTTTTCAAGCATTATTTTTAGCTTATTACAAAAAAACACATAAAAAGGAAAGGGAATCACTTAAGCTTAATTTTTGTGTAGATCATAATAGAAACACATTTGCCTCTACTAAGTTTTCCAGTTAAAATACTGTTACTTTCACATAATGACAACCTGTGTCACAAGGTTCGCCGAATTTTCGGCTTGAAATTCGAAATTCGGCGAACCCTTCAAAAAATTTTAAAAATCATAAAATTCGCTTCAAATTCGTACGGCTAATATTCTGTTGCCATTTTGCAAATATATTATTCTATTCTGGGCCGTTTTAGGGTTTTCGACTTTCAAATGTTATAAAAAACGCTTTCCGTCATTGCAAACTAAGTCACAAGGTTCGCTGTCTGAGTCTTCTGAGGCAATTATTTGAGGGCTGAGGTTGCAGTTTGTTGATCATCCGCTGTAGTCATGACTCCGTGAGGCTGAAACGCCATTTGTAACCGCTGTTGGGGGCTGAAAATCCGTCTGCAGGCTGAAATCTGGAGTGTATCGTGACTGGTTCAGGCGCAAGTTCAAGCTCACGTGGACGGTAGAGCTCACGCAAACGGCAGAGGGAGGCTCACGCGGACGACAGAGAGAGGTAGGATGAAAACCCATTACCGTTTCAATTCCTACGTGCTACGTCTGCGTTTGTTTTTAAGGTTTTAAAATTATGTTTTAAAATTTTTGCTTATTATCATTATTGTTATTGTTATAAATTATAATGTTTGTTTTAAAATTTGTTTATGTTTAAAAGTTTTATAAATATTATAATACATAATAAACAATAGAAAATATATAGGGCTTTGCTATTTTTAAAAGTTTTAAAAGTTTTAAAAATATTATAATACATAATAAAGTTATAAACAATAGAATTTATGTATATTAAATTATTATATAAATATTTCAATAAAAATATTATATTAATATTTGTAAGCTTTTAATATTTCCTTTTCGTAATTATTTAATTTTGTATGTATTATTTATTTTTAAAGCAAAGTGCAAAATAATTTGACTTAATATCATTATTATTTATTAATAATAAATATTATTAATTTATTTATACTATGTAATTTTTATTTTTATTTTTATTATTTGTATATAAAATAAAAAGCTAATGTATATTAAAACATAGAAAAAGTATTATGTATTTACTTTATATTTTAAAACAAATAAATTTTACTTAGTTTTTAAGTTTAATATTTTTTAATTTTAGAATATTTTAATTTTTTAATAAGAGTTTAAAAGGGTTATTTTTAGTATCTAGTTAATTAAAATAAAGTTTGGTATTTATTAATGTTTCATTATAGAGTTTGAAATAATTATTTCTTATATTTCCTTTTCACGTTTTCAAGAAAATATTGAATGTTTTTTAATATTAATTTTCTTTTGCATCATGCAGGTTGTAATTGAATGGCTCCCAAAAAATCGAAGTCTGAAGTATGGAAATATGTGACAAAAGATGGTGCTAAACTCTATTGCACTAATTGTACGAAAGATTTTACAGGAAGTCTAACAAGGGCAAGAGACCACTTACTTGGTATCAGTGGGGGTACAGGAGGAGGTGTTAGAGCATGTCCAAATGTGACTGATGCAATGGTAGCTGATATAGAGAGAGAACTAACCCTTTTGAGTGAAGCTGACAGAAAAAAGATACATAAAAAACAAAGAATTCAAGAGGATGTGTCAAGGTTCACATCTATGTCGTCTTCTAGTTTTCTCAAGTCTACATCCACAGGTTCAATGAAACAGAGTGGAACATTAAATAGCTTTTGGAAACCAATAGAGAGGCAAGAGGTCGATGATGCATGGGCTGATTATTTCTTTACTGGTGCTGTCCCGTTTAATGCAGCAAGGAATCTCCATTTCCGTAATGCAGTTGCAAAAACAGCAGAGTTCGGTAAAGGCTACACACCTCCATCTTCAGAAGCTTTGAGAACAACTCTTTTAGAGAGGTCTAAAGGTAGAGTGACAGGAAAGTTAGATGTGATCAAAGCCTCTTGGAAGGCAACAGGTTGTACTGTATTGAGTGATGGATGGTCAGATATATGTCAGAGGCCTTTGATTAATGTTTTGGTGGCTTCCCCTGAAGGAGTTGTGTTCTTGAAAGTGATTGACACGAGCAATCAAAAGAAAACTTCAGCATATATTTTCCAGATATTAGAAGAAGCTATTATTGAAGTGGGGGTAGAAAATGTGGTTCAGGTGGTTACTGATAGTGCAGCGAATTGTGTGGGAGCTGGGAAGCTGATTGTAAAAAAGTACCCACAAATTTATTGGAGCCCATGTGCAGCCCATTGTTTAAATTTGTTGCTTCATGACTTGGCCAAGTTCCCATGGATACATGAAGCAATTTATAGAGGGAAATCAGTTGCAAATTTCATTAGAAACCATCGTCTCACCTTGAGTCTTTACAGGAAACATGCATCGAGAGAGTTGTTGAGGCCTTGTGAGACAAGGTTTGCTTCATTCTATATCACATTGAGGAGATTAATTGAAGAAAAAGCAGCTTTGAGATCTGTGATTTGTTCTAATGAGTGGGAAAGTTCAGCACTTTCTAAAAGTGCTAAGGGGAAAAACATAGAGCAAATCATTTTAAACAGCAATTTTTGGAAAAGTGGATCAAAGGTTTTGAACATATATGGTCCAATTGTTGAGGTTCTTCGTATGGTGGATGGTGACGCTCCTTGCCTTGGCATGCTTTATGAAAGCATGGACCGTTGTAAAGAATCCATTCAAAGAGCATTGAAGAATGTGGAAGCGGACTACATGGAGATATGGGAGGCAGTTGATTTCAGGTGGAAAATGATGCACACACCTCTACATGCAGCAACTTGTTATTTGGAGCCCAAATTATTTCGTATTGATAGACAAAGTGATAGTGAAATTATGGCAGGGCTTTATGATGCCATTAGCAAGTATGAGCCGGATCAAAACACTGCAGCTTTGATCAGGGATCAATGTTGGAAATACAAGAAAGCAGAAGGGATGTTTGGAATGCAAGCAGCACAGTATGACATGGCACGAGCTGAGGTAACTGGGTATAGATGGTGGATGAGCTATGGGGCACAAACTCCTGAACTATAGCGCTTTCCTATTAGAGTATTGAGTCAAGGAGCAAGTTCATCAGCATGTGAGAGAAACTGGAGTTGTTTTGACCACATTCATTCTAAAAAGAGGAACAAGCTGCTGTCCGGAAAGTTGGGAGATCTTGTCTATGTTCGCAGCAATTTGAAATTGCTCATGAACCAATCAGCAAAGGACTCCACATCTTCCTCACAAAAGGGAATTTTAGAAGACATGGCAACTGGACCTCTAGAGGAACCAGACTTCTTGGATGATGAGCTAAGTAGTGACACTGATGATGATTCTAGAGCAGATCAGCCAAGTGCTCTCGATAACCTGGAGCTTTTTTGAAGTTTAATAGTATTGACTTTTGACTATAATATTTTGACAAGAACTATCTTCGTACTTTTGCTAATTTTGAGCTATTTGAAGTTCTAAACTTTAAAGTATAAAACGCTGATCTATCTTTTGGATAGTAAAAGAACTTTGTAATCATGATTTCACATGTTTCTTATGGGTTATATCTTATAAATGTGATATCTTTTGTTGTAATGATTTCAAATCTATTTTGTAATCTCAAACTATTTTGATTATATATTGGATATATTGTTAGAAATGAAGAGATGTTTTATATTGTAGTTATGAATTGAAAAGTTCCTTGCATTAAACTCAAACATATAATAATAATGATAAATAACATATTTATTTGAGAATTACATGAGGCGAATTTAATGTCGAATTTTTTTTCGAGATTTTTGACTTGTTGAACTTCATCCGAACTTCATCCTTTGTCGAACTCGAACTCAAACTCGAACCTTGTGACTTAGATGCCAACCATGACAACATTAGAAAAACTAATATCAATTAATCAAAGTAGTAGGTACTTTCACATAATGCCAACCGTCACAACAATAGAAAAACTAATCATTAATCAAAGTAGTAGGTACAGCAAGGATTATGGAGTTTTCTGATAGTGATGAAGTGGGAGGTGAAGAAGTTGCAGAAGCAGAATATATTCTGGGAGATGCAAGAGTTGATACTTTAAAGACCTCAAATCCCTATCAGCCTGAAATTAGATATTTTTGCCATCTGAGAAAGGATCCAGTGGCTGCAGTGAAGGTGGGAAGATCAGCAACTGACAAGAAGGAAGAACCAATAGCAAACAATGGGAAAAAGAAATCCATCTCACAGTCAATCTTTGCAAAATGTCTAAGCCAAAGGCTCAAATCTTAGCTCATAAGTAACCCGTGCAGCCACTAAGGAGTGTTTAACAGGTCTGTAAAAGGTCGTGTGACACCTGATGTAAGGGGCTGTCAATTCACAAGATGAAACTCTAAGGGTACGGGCTTGTGCGGCAAAGTTGGGTGCACACATGTGTAAAATAGATGAGGCCTTGTGTCAATCCAAGGAGTATCCAATGGGCTTGTGCTGCAAAGCTGAGTGCACACAAGCGTGGTGTAGGTGAAGCCTTGTGCTGATCCGAGGTGTATCCAATGGGGCTGTGCTATGAGATGTTCCCTCTAACATGGTTGTGGTGTGCGCAAGGCATGGAGCTGAGCCAAGGTGCAAACTTGGGCCTGTGCTATGTGATGTTCCCACTAGCATGGTTGTGGTGTAGGCGAGGCATAGAGCCGAGCCGAGGTGCAAAACTTGGGGCTGTTCTATGAGATGTTCCCTCGAGCATAGTTCTAGTGTAAGCAAGGCGTGAAGCCGAGCCAAGGTGCAAACTTGGGGCTGTGCTATGTGATGTTCCCACTAGCATGGTTGTGGTGTAGGCGAGGCGCATTGCCATGTCAAGGTGCAAACTTGGGGCTGTGCTATGTGATGTTCCCAATAGCATGGTGTTAAGTTGAGGTGTAATCGTGGAGTGTGAAGGCCAGTGTGCATCAAAGGCGGCTTAGGTAGTCGACCTCCCTCAAGAGGGACGAAGCAAAGTAGTCCTTCCCTTTAGTCTAAGGGCGAGGTGAGGCATAGTTTTAGGAGTGAAGAAGAGTAACTCTGCATTATCATGTTGTGGTGAGGTTTGGTGGCGATGCAAGGGTCCCTATCTCGGTGAAGCGGAGTAGTTGAGCCAATGTCAGTGATGACTCAACGGGAGTTGTCTAACGCATGAAAGCTAGGGAAGAGGAGTACATAGTCCTGTGAGTCCTGTGACAAGACACAAACGATTTGTCCAAGTAGGAGCATTGGGGCTTATGGTGAGCTAAGTGGGGAAGTGTTGTGGAACCAAATATCTATGCATGGCAGTATCAAAGGGGTGTTGCACTGGGTGTGCATCTAGGTTACTTGGTGGATTGGATTTGCATTGGGATAAGGTATATCAAGGGTCGTGGTGATTTAGTATGGCAATCGAAATAACATGTTCCGAGGCAGTGCTCAAGGTGAGCCAGGGCATGAGGCAAATCTGTGTCAAGTGACTAAAGAGGTACTTGCATGGCATGACTTGAAGAGGCGAGTCATGATAGATAACAAGAAGTGATGGCTTGTGGTGCATGACCAAAACGGGAGAAGCGATCAATAGGTGAGGCTATAGTGGCCTAGTCAAGTTGGAAATGGAGTACAGCGTCCAAGAGATTGCGTGGATCATGAAACTAAGGGTATGATACTCAAGTAGGTTTGCATTGCAAAAGAATCTAGCAGGTAAGATTGCATGTGTGTGTGAAGGGTTGGTTTGAGTGCAATGGATGCATGAATAACAAGGTGTTCACCAACAAGGCATGTAGACTAGACATGATGTTGAGGCCGTCGAAGCTTAGTGTTTGGATTTAGTGTTTAGCTAAGGCAATCAACAGTTCCATGAGGAACAAGGTTGGTGCTTTAAGGTTCATGGCGAGTTGGGGGAGACCAATATGGAGGTTAAGTTGTGGAGAAAAGAACATGCTATGATAGCATGCAAGGTTGGACTTGAGGATTCCAAAATGTTCTAAGGTGCTTTGGTAGTGTTGAGTATACTTTGGGCGATATGCGCAACGAGCAGGGGAGGACTCATTGGTCTATGTCACTAAGGGTGGATGCATCATGCAGTGCATTTCCTAGGTAGAATGCATAATTGAGCAAGGGGAGCTATGGTAGTTATAGGCATTCAAGGAGTAGCGCAATGGAGATTAAGGGCGATCAAGAGATTCGAGGAGTTGAGGTCATATATGGCCAGTGTTGGAGTAAGGTTGTCTTATGGAGGATGTTGAGGCGAAGACATAAAGGGCTAAGCAGGGGGTTCAGCTTGAGTTGAATAGGAGTAGAGCTTGGAGCTCGAGGATGCTTGTGTGGTGTAGCAAAAGAAGTGGAACCATGGTGGCTCGGCATGTGCTTCTATTCCGCACAGGTGTATGTTAAGGCAGTCAAGTGTGTGGGCACTTGATGAAGATTGGGGGTAAGGCGTAGTCTGGGAGGACAAAAACGAACGGACCAAAAGGGGAGTCGGAAGTAGTGATTACTAGTGCCCCGCATGGTTGGAGATTCTAAGGGAGAAGGCTCATCCTAGGCATGAGCTAAATCCAACCCTGTGACACCTTTCATAGCAATGAGGATTTTTGTCAGTTTCAGAGCTTGAAAGAAACTAACAGTATTTCTCTTGTTCAAGGGCTTGATGATTGGCGTCCGAATTATAATTTATTTTGGTGCTTTGTACTGTGATCCCCAAGGAGATTTGAGGCTACTCTGTATGCCCACCATACAGCGATGAGGTCAATGAGATACTCGATGATTCGCGTGAGCCTCAAATTTCAACATGGAAATCATTCAACAGACACAAGTTAAGAAGGTGGCATTTGCAGCAGAGAAAACTATGGTCTAGATTCTTTATAATCCTACAAGATATGGACTAAACCCATATTGTAGACTTGAGAAAATCATTCCAGAGTTTTCTACAAGATTGATATTTAAACTCTTTCCATGATCCACAACACTCAAACTTCAATCAATAGAATTCCCCTACTCCAATCATCCCCACATATCCATAGAAGGAGAACCGAGCCTTAGTCAACATTCAAGGTCTTCGACAATCAATCATTGAACTGAATCTTACGATAGACTTGGACTATTTCAATCATTAAATGCTACTCACTAAACAAAAATTCTAGTGTAATTACAAAGGATGTACAGTGAAAGAGAATCTGTCCAAGTTAATGTGTCTACAAATCCAAAGAAATATAAGGAACTAACCAACAAGCATCACAGTTGACACCATTTTCCTACCAATGGAAGCAACTCAAGAACTTCTCTAAAAGATTATTAGAAACATATGTGATTGGAAGACAAGCAATTGTTTGTAAACATCAAAAAATGTTTGCCCATCACAATTATTGCTCTTGGAAGCTCCAAAACTTGAAATTAGAATTTAGAAATCTAGTCTACAATTTTGGAGCTTCTCCTTGCAGTCTTTACTATGTAATCATCCCCTCTCACATTAATGATTGTAATGTCCCCAGCTCAAACCAAGACAATTAACAACAATTAGTAATACTTTCCTTGGATTACCTAAGAAGAGGATGTAGACTACTATTGGGTAAGAAATTAAGTCCTTGGCTTGTTCTAAATTTCCAAATATTTAAGTTGAATGCATGTCATTTGATGCAACTTAAGTAAACGTAAGTCATTTCTAAGTGAACACAAGTTCTTTTAAGTTGGGCATGTCTTTATAGGCAACTTAAGTGATGCCTAGCCAAGGGACTTCAGTTATCCCCTCTTTCATGTACAAAAATTCAAGGTGGGCCCCAGCTTTAAAAAGTTTCATTGGTGCACACTCTAGGCTTTTATTTTTGAACATTGGATTAAGAGATGGAATATCAAGGCCGAAGATTGATTCATCTTTTGAGAAGGTGTTATAATACACCCTAAGGGGTTCATTTAGAGCTTATTGTGTGATGAAAATTTCCTCTTATTGCTACTGCAACTTGGCTTGAGGATTGAAATCCTTATCCCTAATTTTGATGAGACACGACGGCTTTGGGCTCTCCCTAGTTAGAAGACAGTGTTTCAGCGGAAGAACTCTGGTTTATGAAACCCTAGCAGATTTTTAGCTGATGCAGCCTAGTTTTAATCATAAACAAGAATCATAAGAAGATAGGAAAAAAACACAAGAATGTTTCTGAATTCACAATTGTTCACCACTCACCCAACTTCTTCTCTGTATTACAAAGAGAGGAAACACTAATTTAAACCCATTCCAAAATTTACCATTTTTGGAAGATTTTCACAAAATCTATTTTATCCCATTTTTGGTAATTTTAAAAAACAACTTCAAAAATCTGAATTTTCTCTAAAGCTGCCCTAAACTAAGATAAGAATAATTGCCAACTAACCTTCTAAATCAAAAACATGGTTTTGAAGGTATTTGAAAACACCACTTTCTAGTAACTCAAAAAACTGATTTTGGTGGCCCAAATGGACTTTTTGGCTCCCGAAAAATGTCAAAATGGCCCAAAACCAAGCTAAGCTCAATCAGCAATCCAAATGTGTTCTCCTAAAGAATCCACCTATCAAATTTCAACAAGATCAGACAACCAGACAAAAAGTTATGACCATCAAAAGTCCTTGCATCATTCTCCCTAGTTGAAAAGAGCACAGCTCCTACAAGTTCCTATCATCAAACTATCGCAATTTAGGCTCGTCTAGCTTCTATAATTCCCACTCTATTATCCATGTGTTGTTTGTTGGTGTTAATCCTTCCCATTGTACTACATATCTATTGTATTTACCTTGGCGAGTATGAACAGTTTTCTTATCTAAAACATGTGCAACCTATTTTGTTTACTTGTTGGGAATTGTTTGATGCCAATTCACTTCATCTTTACTACCCTTAGCATGATCTTCACCACGAAAGGTGTATAAATCTCTTGAGAACTATGTTACCCAGGGCTGCATTTCCACCCGTAAACCCGAAGTTTCAGAAACGAGAACAGTTTCGAGGACGGGGGGACGGCAGCGGACGTTTCCCAGATGTCCCCACCTAGAGAAGAAAATAGGAAACACATCCCAAAAACTTTAGAAACAGTCAACGAGTTTCCAAACCACGTCAACCATTTTAGGGACTTTTTCTATTTCCTAACGTCCTAGGGACTGCATAAAAAGTTTCCTATTAAAATTTATTAAACTCAAAAAAACCATTAAAAAAATGATTTTCCAGTCATCTGCGGGTCTAGACTTGTGGAAGTCAATTTTTTTATAAAATATATTATAAAATGAATGATTAGGGGCAGCTGTCATAGTATCTTTGTTTTCGTTTTGAGGCTCGGGATGATAGTGATAGTGACTTTGATATGGATGATTAGGGGCAGCTGCCTTAGTATCTTTTGTTTCCATTTTGACTTTGATATTTCAGACTATGGAGTGTTTTGTCTTAACAGTATAATATTATATGATCATTGATATTTGATACATTGATGGAATGATTATATATCAATATGATCATTGATACACTATAGATGATACTTTAAAAGTATAAAACTTTAAAGTTTGAATCTTTATCTATTCAACATTTCCATTTTATTGAGGATTGATATTTTTCATTCTCTTATTTGATTCATTTCATTATGTACTGATGGTGTTTTAAGTACTTAAATGATGATTGAAAATGATGTTATTTAGAATTTTCTATGATGATTCGATTAGATGTTGATTGCTATCCTCTATGATCATTGATGAATCATTATTTGATGAATGGAGTTGATAATTTTAAACCATGTTGCTGTGATGAATGTAGAATTGATGAATATACTTGAAAATTCAGATATATATAATATTAATATATATATATAAAGCCATCCCCTATTCCGGCCAAAAAAAAAAATTGTCCCAGGAACCCCTTTCCCCATCCCCCTGTCCCCTCGTCCCGAAAACTTGGGGTAACATAGCTTAAAAATTGTGCATGGACCAATTTTCTTGTATTTTAGTTTGTGATACATATCCTTATAGGAAATCCTTCCTTTCATAGATAGAGCGTCAGTAGATCACTTGCACTAAAAACCTTATGCCTTCTACTAACATTTGTTGCAGACTTGTACCCCTCATTACTTTCTTGTAACTTTTGCCTTCTTCCTACAACTAGTGGAGGTGTTCAACAAATGCTTCACCATCATTACTAATTCTATCACCCAATGGCAACTGTAACAAATCTAGGACGCCTACCATAAACAAATTGAAATGGTGATTTACTTGAGGACCTATTCACCAAACTATTTACATGCAAAATTTGCCAAGTGTAATGCCAAATCCTACTATTTCAGTTTCTCTCCAACAATACACCTCAACAAGTTTCCCAAACTCTGGTTGACCACTTTTGTTTGCCCATTTGTTTGTGGATGATAGGAACTACTAAACTATAACGTTGTTCTCGTCTTCTTTAATGAAGTCCTCCAAAAATGACTGAGAAACTTGGTGTCTTGATTAGAAGTGGTGGTCTTTGGAACACCATGCAATCTACCAATTCCAAAAAAAAAGAAATTTCTACCCTAGTAGCATCATTGGTCTTCTTGCAAGCAATGAAGTTGTTACATCCCAATTTTTGGCTCAATTTTTAAATGTTCCTTTATAGTCATTGCGGCTTCATGCGAAGAGAGTAATTGGCTAGCTTAGTTATTCATTATGGTTTCAAGTGAAAATGAAATGTTGTTTATTCCTTATGATTTCATCGAAAATGAAATATTGGTCAAACGCTATGACAATATATGAATTGGAAATGGATGGCTAATATCATTATATGCTATGCTAATTTCAACTTCAAAAAAATGATGCACAATATGTTGTTACCATGATGAATTTTCACTTGCAGGAATGCAACGAAGGGGGGTAGCATTGCCAGAGAAGGAATTGGGTATGGGGGCACTACCTACCATTGAGCAAATACGTACGAGTCCTAAACCACCACGACCAAAGAAAAATGGCTAGGCAAGCTAGGTTATACTAAGGGAAAACCATGAGCTAACTGGTCCAACTTATATAATTAAATAATTACTAAGCATAAATCAAATTGAGAACAATAGCTACCTTTAAGTAATATTATTTTATGTTTTAATATTATCTTATGCAACCAGTCCCTATATCTTACATTTAAAACTATTATAGGTTTTAATATTTTTCCAATCTTGGCTATGGTCTTAATATTATTCCAACTTGAGCGGCCATAATTCTCTAAATGTTTCCTCATCGGCCTTATATTATTTTGTTTGTGGGTAGCCACATTAATATTATTTTTGTTGTCACATTGGACCGGTGGCCACGTATCTTGTAACTCTTGCCACCCTTGCAAATCTTGCTTGTAATTGAACATGTAGTCGAGAAGGCTAAGTCTTTAGTGGGGTAGCTCTTGAGCACATATTACATTTTTCTCATCTTGGCAAAGCAAACCACAACAAATAGAGTCACTGCCTCCTTTTGATCTATTTTTTGTTCTCATTATTCTTGTGACTTGATACACATTTCTACAAGCATTGCATTCAACTGCATTCTCATTTTGATGCATAGTCAATCAATTGCAGCTATAGCCTTTTAGATTTTTAAGGCATTCTACTCATACTGTGCAAGCAAACCGACAGTCAGGTCATGTTATTACCTTCTTTTTTCCATGTGGATATATGTTTCAAAACCATGAGACGTAGCAGAAGCCACTAGGAAGTTCTCATAATGCTATTGTATTGAATATGGATGAATCGATCTCCACTTCTTATGTACACACTGTATGAATGTGCCAAACTATAAAATCTCTCATCTAAGGAAAGCATCTTCCTGAAACATAACCAGCGAGTGCCCAACTTATACAAGAATATTTGGAATATACTTCTTGCGATAAGAGATTTGCACCATGTAGATTAATATTTGTAAATATTCAAACTTCAATACCAAAGTGTAATGGCAGATTTGCTTAGACATTTTGAAAGGAAACTATCTTTATGCTACTAGCGCCAAAATGGAAAATATGCTGGCCGTGTATACGGATGTTTATCCATATCATATATCTTTTGTTATGCCAACACCAAAATGGCAGATGGGTTGGCTAGGCATATGATGCTTTTAAAATTCAAAATTTCTTTCTAATGCCAAGGGTAGTTAGGCAGATTTATTGGTTGTGATTAAAATTATTTAGACATCCACCCGATGAATCATCTAGGAAGACCACCATGGTCGAGATGAAGGGTGTGAGATAGAAACTATTGAACTATGGTTATTCCTGCATGATAAATTGAAAGAACCATCAGCAACTCAAGCAAGTGATTACATTTGTTTAAAACTAGTGTCAGTTCATGGTAGTCAAGTGTATAGGTCTTGTTTCTTAGTCGACCGGTGGATTGCTACTTTAACATTAGGATGCTCAGTGGTTGGACAGTGGTGTCCCAAGCCTAATCCCAGGGTAGGGAAGGCCTTTCTCAGTAGAGATTGTGTGGGGATACTTGAGGGTCTGTGGTTGGGAGGTTAAGCCTTTGACAATGTTTCTCCTCTCCACCAGATGTCAAGACTTGCACAAGATCTGCATTCAAATATCTTCTAGTTATGGATATTTTGCTTGTACATACAGGGATAGTACGTAGTTCTACCTATGGGATCCAGGTGGATTATGATGTTCATTTTGCTCCAAGGATTGCTTGGGGAAAAGCAATCTTAGGGAGGAAGGACTGTAATGTCCCCATTTTTAGTAGGTTCCTACAGTTGGCCAAGTTAGTTCACCATCGCGACCCTCGTGAGCTGATAGTGGGATTTAAGGGTCTCAATTGTGTGGTTATAGGCTTTCCAACAGCCTATGGTGTGTTTTGGCTCTGTTTGAGGGACTTACCATTTATAGTAAGTCAATTTGTTGGTTCTGATGAGCTCAATTGGGTGATGCTCTCAGTTTTTATTCCGAGCTTTCGATATGAGCTCCAAGAATCTTAGAGGGAGTTTCTATTTATAGTAAGTCACCCCGCCAAGTTCATTCATCATCTTTCATCATTAGGATCACTTTGGTGTTGTCATATTTCAATTATGATGCTTCTTCAGTTGTTTTCGCAAGACGAGGGAGTTATTATTATTATTCATCTAAATATGCTGAGGTTGTTATTTTTGTTGGTGTTGTTTGTTATTTTTGTTGGTGTTGTTTGTTGGTCACCTCTATATCATAGCTCGTTGGAACCCGGTCGAAAAGTTTTAAATCATTGGAACAAGAAACAGTGGCCTTATGTGTCAAAATTTTAATTTATGGTGGAAAAAGTCATTTTTAGAGCCAATAGCAATTAATAAATTAATTTATAATGGCACTTCATTATATTTTGATGTTGTGTGTGGGAAGCTTCTTAAGTGAAGTTCATTTGGGAAACTTTGTACCATTTGGTGATTATAAATATGAGCCCATTTGATGAGTAAAGCATCCAATTATTTGATTATCTTATCTTTCTTTGTTGTCTTTGCGAGATTTATTAAGTTCTGAAATTTTGTGTCCTTGCTAAAGTATAAGGGTTTGGGATCTACAGCTAAAGTATTGTATATTCAATTCTGAGAATTATTTTGAGATTTCTTAGTAAATTGTGCTGAGGTATACAATTTGTCATTTCTCCTACTGTATTAACTGTTGCTAAGGAGAAGTTTAATTTTTCTTGTTGTTGGAGGATTCACTAGAATAGTTATATCAAATTGTTTGTTGGTTAATTTGGAGTTGGTGGAGTGTCATTTATATCTGTTGTTGGGCATTATTTTCTATATGCACTTTGGGAGCAGCATATTTGTAGTTGCCTTTATTTGTTGAAGAATTATTTTGCTGTTGTTAGTCTTCATTTCATAGGGTTTTCAAGGCATGTCTGCATGTAAGTTCATGGATTGTAACCTCTAATTTTTCTAGGTATTGTTGATTTAGATAATAGGGGATATTTTATCAACTGAGTTGTTGATATTTTGTGAAAATATTAAGTATCAAAATTGGTTAAAATCTAGAATTTTCTATTGTATATTCCCTATGTATTATTGCAATATCTTCTATTTTGCTGCTATATTGTTGTATCAAAAATTGCAAAACATCAAAAACAAAGAAAACAATTAATCATCACAAATTACTTGAGAGCCAGCAGGGCTCATTACACTACAGAAGTGAGCCATTTTGGACAATCTACCAACAATAACAAATATGGAATCATTACCTCGTTATGTGGTTGGCAGCCCCTATACAAAGTCCATGCTTAAATATGTCCATGGATCTCCTAGTACCAGTGAATGTCCTTTACCTACTTGACAGTTTCAGCACCTCCACAAATCTAGTTATGTCTCGCTTCATCTTTAGCCAATAGTACTTATCTGCTACCACGGCTATTGTTTTATCATTTCCAAAGTGTCCAGCCATACCACTGCTATGAAACTCTCAGATAATATTTTCCCTCATTGAGCCAAAGGGAATGCATAATTATTTTCCTATAAATAAATAGCCATCTTGCATAAGATATTCACCTTGAATGTTCTCCATTTGTTTGGGTGCTGGATTTTTCAACTGGTCCACAATTTCCCACAAATCATTGTCAGACTCATTTAGTTCTTTAATTGCATCAAAGAAAATTACTTCAGTCTCCATGGTGGTCAAAAATACTATACGCCTACTCAAGGTACCTACAACATGGTTTTGCTTCATTTCTTTATGCTTCAAAACAATAGCGAAACCATGTAGAAAAGATACCCATTTTGCATGTCTACTATTCAATTTCTTTTGTGTTCAAATATTTTAAGGCAATATGGTCTATAAGCAATACCAACTCCTTGGGCACCAAGTAATGTTTCCAATGTCTCAAAGCTTGTACAATTGCATAAAACTCTATATCATAAGTTGAATAATTCTTCCTCATGTCATTCAAATTTTCACTAAAAAGGGCAATAAGTTTGCTTGCTTGACTAGGTACAGCTCCAATACATACATGTGAGGCATCACAATCCACCTCAAACACTTTATCAAAATTTATTAAGGCCAAAACAGGGGCATTGGTGACCTCCTTCAGCTACTAAAACCTTTCTTCAGCTTCTTTAGTCCACAAAAGTTCCTTACTTTTGTTGCAATCGGTTATGGGTGTTACGATGTTATTAAAATTTTGAATAAGATTTCTATAGAAAGTAGCCAACCCATGTAAACTGCTCACTTTTGTTATGCTACCTGGACTACACCATTCAAGAATGGCTCTTTCTCTACATCCATTTTGACACCCTCCATAGAAATGACCAAATGTAGAAAACCAAAGTCTACTGCATGTAACTACATTTCTTCAAATTGGCATAGAACTTCTCTTCTCTCAATACTCCTAGTATGATCCTTAGGTGTTGTAGATGTTCTCCCTTCCTTTTACTAAAAATTAAGATATCATCAAAATATACTACTATAAATTTACCAATGTAGGGATACAGCACAATATTCATCAGCCTCATAAACATACTAAGTGTGTTTGATAAACTGAATGGAATAACCATCCCACTTTTGAAAATTATTTTCCATTCATCCCCTTCTCGAATACGGATCTGATGATATCCATTTCGTAGACCAATCATGATAAAATATTTTGCTCCTACAAGCACATCAATCATGTCATCAAGATGATGTATAGAAAAGCGATACCTAATAGTTATCCTATTGATTATTCAATTGTTTGAGCACATCCTCCATATGTCATCCTTATTTAGGTTTAGTAATAGACTTGAGCTCATACTTTCTCATAATAGACCCTTATAAGATCGACCACTTGTTTATCTAACTTTGCATGTTGTGTTCGGCTTATTCTTTAAGTTGCTTGATTGGGAAGACTTGCTCCTTGAATAAGATCAATATGATGTTGGATATCTCTCTTTGGTGGAAGACCATTAGATAATTCTTCTGGAATAACATCAGAGAATTCTTGCGGACTCCTATAGTATTAACACGTCTTCCTCTATCCCTTTTTCTTACCACCAATGCATAACAACACCCTGTCACTTTCAGCTCTTTGACAAGTTCCTTTTTAAACAACATATTCTCACCCTTCCCATCATCCTTGAGAGGCAACAAAACTACTTTAAATCTATGAACCCCGAGGACGCATCCCCAATGGAAAAGCTAAGGTTTCCAAATGGAGACATCCTCGAGATGGGAGGACAGGTATGGGACGTCCCCTTGCCGTCCCCAAATAGACAAAAAATGTAGGAGACATCCCCAGTACTTGGTGATGTCTGGGAGCCGGTACGGAAAGGGGATGCCAAGACGTCCCCAGGCCGTCAATGATTTTTCGCAAGGCAAAAACATAAAAAAATAAACAAAACTGCATAAACTTTTAAATCCTAACTTGGTCGCCCAAGTGGGCCCCACCCCTCCAAATGCCCTAAAAGGTTAAAAAAATACCATATTATGGTTGTTTTGTTATTTATTTGGTTTTTCTCATGAAGTTGGAGTGTGTTGCAGCTAGCTGGGGTTTTCATTTTGCAAGAAGAGGAGGTGACTTTTTTGCTTCCAAGAGCTTGAGCAAGAATTTGAGCTTCATCTATTGTGCACCAAGTATGAAACTCTTTATGCTTCCATTTTCCATTTTTTTAATAAATTTGTAGCTTGAGAAGTCTGATTTTTATTTTTTTCGATTATTTCAACTCATATGTCCATTGCATATTTAAATCTCAAAACAAAGCACAATGAGCAGCAGTGGAAGTACTAGTAGTAGTGGTGATGAGGAGGAAAATGTGGTTGGGGGTGATATTGCTAGTAGTGGGACTAGGAAAGGAGTTACTCATAAAACTGATTTGTTTAATTGCCCTTCCACCATCATGAAGGATTTTGCAAAGGGTCTTTTCAATAGGAAAAAACCTCTTCTCCAATTTGTCACACCTAGGCCAAAAGATTAAAAAAATGCAGGAGAGACTAGGGTGTGGGATTGCCATGTTTGTCTTGATGATTTTAGGGGCAGCCATACATGGGTCAAGTCACATTTTTTAGGTGTTGCACGTTATGGAGTCGAAGCTTGTCCTAACTTCACTGATGCGCAGAGATTAGAATGCCAAAGATTGCACTTAGAGGCTGAAATGTAAGGGCAAAATTTGACAGTGACATCACCCTCTATTCAATCAAAACCATCTAGGCATATGTCATCCACAATTGGTAATAGTGGCAGCCTTACTAAGTCTTGGGGGAAGAGGAAGATGAGTAAAAGTGAGGAGGACTCGATTGAAAGTTTGTTTAATGACAGGCAAAGGAAAAGTGTGAGGCATCCATTGGTAGATTCTTTGTTGCTAATGGTATCCCATATCATGCAGCCCGTTCTACTTATTTTAAACAAATGGTGAAAGATTTATTGAATAGGAATCCCTCATTTGTACCCCCTGGTGAGTATAAGCTATGAACCACCATCCTAGAGGAAGAGTACTCTAAGGTTGCTTTGTTGTTTTAGGATATGAAACGTACTTGGGTTAGGTAGGGCTGCTCTATTGTGATGGATGGGTGGACCGATGTTAGACATCGGCCACTCATCAATATCAGTCACATCCCCTGCTAGCTCATTTTTTTAAAAGCCATAGATTGCTCAAGAAAGAAGAAGGATGCAAAATTCCAGTTCACCGTTTTGAGAGATGCCATAGAGGAGGTTAGGTTGGCTAGTGTTGTACAAGTTATCATAGATTTTGCACCTGCATGCAAATCAGCCAATTTGATGATAGAGGGTTCTTATAAGCACATCTTTTGGACCCCTTGTTGTGTTCATGCATTGAACAATGCATTGAAGAACATATGGAAGATTAAATGGGTGAAACAGGCGGTGTTAAAAGCTAGATAAGTGCAAATGTTTATATGCAACCACCACACTCCACTTGCTCTATTCAGGTCCTTTTCCAAGGAGTTCCTCAAACTAGCCAAGACAAGGTATGTCAATTTTAATTATAGTTTGATTTTAGTTTGCTTTAAGTTTATTTTTATTTATAATTGTTACAAACTTACATGTGATATTTTTAACTTTTTAATCATTACTGTTTACATTTATTTTGATTTATAATTGTATCTATAGGTATTGCACATACTTCATCTTGATGGAGAGGATGATTGAGGTGTATGAGACCTTCTAATTGATGGTGGTGAATGTAAAGAGGAGACAATGGTCCAATTCGAAGTCCTTTAGAGGAAAAGTCGTGAAGCAAAGGATCCTTGATGAGAGCTGATGGTCCACGATGAGGTAAGTTGCTAGTTTTTAAATTTAATGTTAGCTTTTTGCTTGTTGATTTTCATACTAACTTAAAAATTTAAATTTCTGATTCTGATGTTAATTTTTGTTTGCATCTTGCAGATATATTTGCACTGTATAGCGCCCATTGTAGATGTCATTAGATATGTTGATATTAACCCTCATAGTTTGGGAGAGATAGATGAGACTATTGACAACATGTTAGGGAAGATGAAGGGAATTGTTGCAGCAAAGGATCCTACATTTGGGTTTTATGAGGAGCATATTAGTCCTATTTTGACACAGAGGTGGAATATAATGAATACTCCACTTCATATGGTAGTCTTTTCTCTAAATCCCAAATAGTATGCAGAGTTGGGTGGAAGGGGCCTCCCATGTGATTATCCCGAGGTATTGGATGGCTTCACAAGAGCCATTGATAAGATGTATTCAGCTCAAGAGGCCTCTACTCTTCGTGCATAGTTCCTTGATTTCACCAACCTTCGTGGCCCAAACTCAGGTGAGTGGGTTTGGCATAGAGAGATCCTATTGGATGGTGGACCTGTCATGAAAGAGATACACCTGAGTTAAAAGCACTTGCCACTCGCCTCCTTGCACAGGTTGCTAGTTCCTCAGTTGCAGAGAGGAATTGGTCCACATATTCATTTATGCACTCTGTCAAGAGGAACAGACTTGCCTCTAAACAAGCGAAGAAGCTAGGGGCAGTGCATCATGCTCTTTGACTTGTGGATCGTCAGACTCCAGAGTATAGGCAGAAACTAGCTTTGCGGTGGGATGTTGAGCCTAAGGATGTGGTCTAGATAGATGAGGATGAGAAAACACCGAGATTGGTTGGGATTCCATTAGATAAGACTACGCTTCCTGTGAAGGATGATAGTGAGGACTCTGATTTTGATGCCATGATTGGCAGAGGCAGAATAGGAGCAGAAGTCTGCTTCATTTTTCTACATATTGTTTTTCTATGTTGAACTTAAACATGATGATGAAACTTTATGGCAGCCCTCTAGCATTTGGCCATATTTAGATTTTATGATTTTAATGATAATAAATATTTCTGTTCGCATATTGATATTGATATGCATATTGACAATTGAGTACTGAAATTGGTTATTATTTCCTAGATGGCATTCAAATAATGTATGTTAACATTGTTAAGGTTCTATCATGTTTAAATGGCATGCTTTGTACTTAGTTTCATAAGAATGACATGTATATTTGCAAATTTCAATGTATATTTTAAAATTTCCCTATCTAGATATAGTCGTCCCCATTTGTCATACCCCCCGTCTCCTGAATCACCAAAACATTTTTCCATCCCGAAACCCGTCCCGCCATCCCCATCCTGGAAATTGAGCAAAGCATAGCTTTAGATCCATCCTTACAAAAGGTGTATGTATTCTTTCCTCTATCATGAATGCCTTTCATATCAAATTCCTAAGGCCTTCGTAACAAGATATGGCATGCATCCATTGGACTAACATCACACCACACCTCATCCTTATAGACCCTTTCCTGTAGAAAATGTAACAAGAAACCTCTTATCTACTGTAACTTCATTACCCTTTTTAAACCATGTGATATGATAGGGACGAGGATGCCTTTAACATTGCAGAGATAATTTGTCTACTATTTCTTTAGAAACCATATTCTCACAAGTACCTCCATCAACAATTACTTGACATACGTTCCTAGCTGAAATACAACTTGTGTGAAATATGTTGGCTCCGAGCCATGAATCAATAGGGCTTTTTCCTCTACTTTGTCCTTTGCTAGAATTACCACTGTCCTCATTATGAGACTTTCTCCTACATCTGGAGATAACTCTTTCTCTCCTCCTTCATTCTCAACTTGAGCTAGGTTCAAGCTAGATGGTTCCCCTTGATTCTCATCTTGCATGTTATAATTAGAACACTTGGAGGCTTTGTGGCCTTCTTCTCCACAGCTGAAACAAGTGAATTGTCTTCTTTGACCTTCCCATCCTCTACCACTACCATAACCTCTACCTCATTGAAACCCCTCGTGATCTTTTTTGATTTGATGAAGTTTGGTGGGTTTCTTCTTATTTGCTTATTCATTGGGATTATTTTCCTCAACCATAACTTGAACCACCACAAGATGACGATGTATCCCTCCTTGATCCTTCGTTCCTTTGAAACTATTGTCGATTCTACTTTTGTTCTTATTTCAAGGCAAACTGGTACGCCTCTTTCATGTTGGTAATTCAATGTATGCTCAACTAATCTTGGATAGAAAACTTCAATCCATTAAAATAAATTGCAGCCATTTGCTCATCAATTTCATGGGGGTTTACTCGAATTGATAAATTGTCGAATTCACATGTATAGTATTCTACAGTAGATAGATTCTGCTTCAAATTCTAAAAATTTCAAAAGAGCTAAAAAGGTTGGAAGAGGGTTTGTGTATAATCTACAAGTAGAAACTTCTCTCTCAATTTCTTCTCCATCTTTTCCCATGTCCTCATTTTCTCCTTTCCCTTTCAGATTCTTTCCTTTTGCAAAAGATCCCACCATACCACTGCATGTCCTTCCAACTTTGTGCTGGCAAACTTGACCTTTTTCTCCTTTGCCATATGCTTCTACTCAAAGGACTTTCCCATGTTGTTTAGCCAATCTATCAACTCCTTTGGTTTAAGAGAACCTGCATAGTCGAATACTTCACCTTTGATGCCATCATTTCTTCCCTCTAATGCCCTGAGCATCCTTTCTTCAAAACAGGGTACATTTTCTTGCTCTTTCTTTTCTCCAGCTTCTGCATGTTGTTCAGCTCCTCTTCCAAGGCCTGCTTCGTCACCTTAAATCATCTCATCTGTCTTAGCCCTTGATCGGATAGAATTTTTGCAACTTGTCTCTGGAGTGTTTGCATGTCCCTCTGCATCTTTGAATTACCTCTTCGTCGTCCTCTCCCAGCCATCTTCCTGCTTTGATATCAGATGATGCAGCCCCATTTTAACTATATACAGGAATCATAAGAACATAGAAAAAAAACACAAGAATGTTTCAGTATTGACAACTGTTCATTATTCACCCAACTTCTCTGCATTACAAAGAGAGGAAACACTAATTTAACCCCATTCAAAAATTAACATTACGGTAATCTTAAACACAACTCCAAAAAACTGGATTTTTTTACATATTGCCCTTAACTAAGATAAGAAGAATTGCCTACTAATCTTCAAAATTGGAAACATGGTTTTGAAGCTATTAAAATACCCATTTTCTAAAAACTCAAAAAAAAAAAAAAAAAATGAAAAGCTAATTCCAGGCCCAGCTGAACTTTCTGGCTCCCAAAAATGCAAAATGGCCACTGACCGAGTTGAGCTCACTTGGCAATCCAAACGCCTTCTCCTAAAGAATCCACCTGTCAAATTTCAACAAGGTCAGACAACCGGGTCAAACGTTATGACTGCCCCCGGATATCCCTGCATCGTTAGTTCTGGGCTGCAAGTATCGATCAGGTTTAAAGGCCAAATCAAGGACAATGTCAGTGTTGGAGACTCAAATCTGGGGACATTCACAACTGCAGATCATCCATTTCTGAGTTTTTTGAGAGACTGCCGCAAGGACCAACTAGAACAGACTGTTTGACAGTCATTTTGGGAGTCTAGTGCTTGCCATTTTGGGGAGCTAGGTTTCATCAAGTGCAGAATAAAATTGAGGTATCTTTGTGACTAAATCTGTCTATTTTTATGTGAATATATCAGAAAAATTAGGGAAATCAGACATGTGCCCTTCTGAAAATTCTGGGTTATTTTGTAATCATTTCTGATCATAACAACAATCAGAAAATTCTGCTTAAGGTTCTATATTTGATCCGAAAGCTGAGATGTAATGAGAATAATTTGATGCAAAGTTCATTTCTAGATTTATGCCCTACTTGTATAAGCTTTTTTTAACAGACTTCTGCCCTAGTTTGCATATTTTATTGTTTTCTGTTGAGTATCCCATTTGGGGATATTACAGTGACCAAGAGCTATTTATTACCTTTGACTTGGAAATTGTGACTTTCAGTTTTCATCGTAATCTCACTTGATGATTATAAATTATAATATACTGCATTGAACTTATCTAGAGGAACCTAATAAGTTAGAACTGAGTTTCCACACAAACATTGGAAGCCAACAACTTGAGCTAAAAAGCAGCCCTATGGTTATAAATAGAATACCTGTTGTTGGAATTGATTAATGTGCATTAGCTTATGGATCAAGTATGGGAGCTCTAAATCATCTAAACTCTCAAGCGAGCCATGAAACCCTTTATTTAGAATTAATACCTTGAATCAATATTATTTGAACATTCCAAATATTCTAATTGGTAGCCACAAAATTCACTAAAATGTTTAAAATATTTACAATGTAGGTACAAATCCGTATATAGCTGAAACTCAGATGAATTAATTTGCATTTCTAGACAATTTAAGTTGAGCCACCAAAGAATATCCAAAATTGAAATAGAAATTAAGATTGAAGTGAAGGCAAAAAATTCATATATACAGGTCAATTGTAAATCTTCCACTCACGAGAATGTGTCCATAAAAATTTCTGCATGTTTCCCTTGATTATGCATACACGTTGGTACGTCCAGATATAGATGTGAGAGAGAATGTGTACACAATCTGTGAAAGTGTATTAAAAGACAGATGATTGCTACAAAAGGCAACTAACCAGATTTGATGTGTGCCTGTTTTGATGCGTTTAGAAGCTGCTATAGATCTCAAATGTGACCTGGCAGATGCTGTGTCAGTAACAGTTGTCAGCGTAGAAGGTTGCAACAGTTGCTTGGTAAGGAAGCCAGGACTTGCTCTCCTGTCTGTTGCCTTCCCTAGTTGACCCTTCATTAGCAATGCTGCAGCTCCACGTTCCAGTATATCATATTTGCTGTCTATTTGTGGGCGTGCTATACCCCCACTGCCTTCGAGAAAACAGTTGAGTAAATTACTCATAGGTTGCTTAAAAAGAATTTGGAAATCTGACTTGGTTTTAGAAAATCAAATTAAAACCACTTACAAATAATCCAAATATACTAAAAATTGAAAAAGGTGAAACAGATAATCCATGATAAATATCCATCCTGACACCCCAACAGAGGTTGATTCAATAAAACCAGTTAAGGGCAGCATTCATCACACTGCAATTATATATAACTAGCCTTAAAAGAAAGTAAGCCAATCCAAATAATTCAAGAACTACCTGTCCGTCATAACAGGAGATGGTGTCCAACTTTGCTGATGCCTGCCCCTGATCCACTGTGATTTGAATACATCAAGTGCGATATAATTGAGATCCTCCTCATCAATTGTTTCCAAACCTACAATGTTCATTATAGCCGACTTTGCAGCCTCTTCAATCTCAGGCAAACCCCTGCCTGCAATGCCACCTGGACTTAGTTGGGAACCAAATGATCTACTTCTCCAAGATGACAGTGTAGGGGAATATCGCTTTGAATAAGTATGGGAGTTTGTGGTAAATAGTGGGGACTGAAAAGAATGTCTTGGAATGTGCTTTGAAACCAGAGCACGAACATAATTCAAGGACTTTAAAAGAGCTTCAGAGGCAAAAGCTACCGATGTCGAGCTGGTAGAAGATGAATTTCCAGATATATTTGATGCTGCATGCTCGCTGTTTGCAGACTGTACCCATGAAGATGACTTCTTGTTGGTGACAGCATTGCACTCAGCAATTAGATTCACACAAAACAAATCAATCTGTTGTAGAGTCTGTATGCTAGGAATATACCTGAATAAACCATCACATATTTCTGAATAAATCAAAGACATGAAGGAGCTGATTATATGATATTTTGCCAATTTATTTTACCTATCACTCACATGTAAAGAGGATACAACACTAAACTCTGTCTTGTGGCTAATCTTTTCATAACTTTAAAAATGAATTTTCAGAATGGAAACATACATACACACACTGCACAGTTACAGTTTTAGAGACATGAAAAGAAATGATAAATAGAATATTTGCATAGACTCTCAAAGTCCTATTTATTTCATCATTTAGGTGGATCGTACCATAGTTCAATTACTACTATCTTTTGATCTTCATTACCAGTACAAAACAGAGTTTACTGTATCTAGCTGAAGCTCTCTTGATATGTTATTGAAAAAACAAATATTTAGAATATTTTAAAGAGCATGCAAAAAATTAAAACATTGTATTCCGTTCATATCTAAGAAAAAATTAACCAACACCCGCAGAATAAACTCACCTAAAAAGATACCGTTTGAGAAGTGCTACACACTTTGCAACAACTGGAGGGCTGTGCAATCCAAGTACATAACAGAATTAACTTCATCATAGACAAAGCAATGAGATAAGTCCTATATAAAAGAAGCCAAAGGGCATAACAAATACAATATAAGATACAGATTTTGACAGTCAATGATCCATTGGACTATATAAGAACAGCAGAGTAAGTGGAACAGGTGCAATGTATGTCACAAATTCTTAGCTATTATCAAGTGCCTTCTTAATGAGTAGACATCAACGGAAAACTAGATAAAGCAATTCATGAATGTAGTAATCCAAATCAAAGCATTTTTCCACACATCAGATTGAGAGGTATATAGTCTAGGAGGTAAGAAAAAACGATTAGAAAGAAATAATGAATAATAAGACTATTAATTTCCAAGAATGATCAAAGTAAGTGAATAAGACAATACATAACAGCAATTTACATGCATAAAACTACATATAGATCTGAATCTGGAAAGGAATATAAGAACTGGCCTGTTCTTTGGTGTAATGTATATATGCGTTCCTTTAAAGATAATTGCCACTGATCTACCATGAACTTAACAATGAAAAACTGCAAAACTTGTTTATTTCATAATACTTCTGATCCTGACATGATAAATTGTTTGTTTCATAATATTTCTGATCCTGGCATGATAATTGGCTATATTTATTAAACTAGATATGCGTAATCATCGAGGACACTGCAACCAAACCAGAAATCTCAAAATAATTTGTTAATCACAACCGTTGAATATATAAAGTATTAATTTGAAAAATATCAACTGAACCACCATCAATATAAACAGATGGTACAATTTTAATGAACAAGACGAAAAATTTTGCTATTGTCCTGGAGGCAGTATCTTTTGCATATTGAAAAACACGTATCTTTGATAAAAATATAAGTTTGTTATATCATAGTCACCTAGAGGGGATCTCGAAGATTGGCACGGGTACTAGTACGGCTATTTTTCAAAAATAGAAGACGAGGCTACTTGGAGACAACAATATTTTTATAATATAATTTAATAATTTCCAAGAAATATCATAACATGGAGCTTTGAAATAAAGAACAATGAAAAAAAATGAGAACAATGAAAAGTTTTACATATGAACATTAAAACCATTGAATCGGAATACCAAATCTGAAATTAAAATTACTAATAGTAATACAAATGTCATTTATGCATTTAATCTTGTGTAGCGTCAAATAGTTTAAAAGTCACACTGCAAACAAATAAAAACATAAAATGTTTTGTTTTGATCATTTTTTTATATGTTTTTTCTTCTGAAGATGTGCGAGAGACTTGAAGATGCCGGGTTACTTTGACAGGAAGTCTCCATCCAATTTTGAAGTCTCTAGGTCTGCGCAAGGTGCTGAAGACACATCTCTATCTCCGAGACACATCTTGGATGGGGGGAACATGTCTCCAGGTGACTATGGTTACTGTTATTATTTAGTTTAATTGCTCTTATATATACTTTTCTTTATTTTGTATTACTACTTTGAATAATTTATTTTTTATATAACTTATTGTTAAAGTTCTAGCTATAGTCAGACTGATTCGATCTGAGATACATCATTGTTATCGGTAAATCATAATTTCCTATATATACTTATCCATGTTAAATAATATATATTATTGTATATAATATATATATATATATAGTATAGTATATAGTATATATATTATATTATGTGTGTGTGTGTGTGTGTGTGTGTGTGTGTACATACATACATACATATATATATATATATATATATATATATATATATATATAATATAATATAATATATATACTATATTCTATACTACATATATATATATATATAGTATTGTTATACATATTATTATTTTTGTTAATATATTATTATTAATTAAATGATGATTAAACCATAGAGACATGTCTCTTCATGGGACATGTTTCCTCCTCTCATATGTATATGAGATTCAAATCTGCATTGGAACACATCTATAACAATGACAATGTTAGTACATTTGCAGATACGATCTTTAAACATCAACATGGTATTAGAGCCAAACTGCAAATGTACCATGAGAAATGAGGACAAATAATCTGATAGATGGAAGGGAAAAAGGCATACGATCCCAAGAAAATATATCAAGCAGTTAGAAGTCACGAAAGAGCAGGAGGAAGTGTTGGGAGTCATATGGAAGGAATTATAGAGTGTTGGAAACCTTTTGCCATATACAAACAAGCATATCATTGTCATCAGCATTATAGTTAGGAAGGAGGCATCAATCAAGTAGAATAGACCACCAAAAATAAAACTCAATAATCGAGGTATACAAAAGGAGATTTCAACAATCAATGAACACTTCAGAATTCGATGACATAGGCAGTCAAATTGGGGCAGATATAAGGTGTTCAATGTTTCAGCAACCAAGATCTTAACAAGATGTTATAGATGTCGAACATCCAAACAAGATATTGATCGAGGGTATATACATTTTTGGTCTGAAAAGGCTCTAGTTGTTGCTACCATAGACCATGGGAGGTTTTTCAATAGTGATACAACTTGAAGGTAGTTCTATCGATCACTGTAAAATAAGCAATTTGGGAATCATCGCACTAAGAGATATCAAAGAAGAAGGTTTCACAGCTTCTTCCGTATCATATATACTGTTATCAAGTGTCGGATTTTAAAATGGGTTAAAAAGCACCAAAGAAAATGATGTAATGGACGGCCATTAAATCCACTGAAATCAATGGGAAAAATCATGGTGTTCATGGAATAGACAATTGTACAACATGCAGACAGTAAAGCATGCTGCATAACATAAGGCATCCATCAAATATTTTCCATTGCCTTTCTATTTTACTCTCTTAATTATAACGTCCCTCATTCATTCGAACTTCTCTAAAATTTCATTCCGTAGCATCATTCGTATATGTTGTGGCAAGAAGCAGAATTCATATTATTGAGTCGTACAAATTGTTGTGAAGAAATAAACTTTGTGTTTCTATTTTTTAATCTCCATTAAGAAAAATATTTATCTAAAGAAGCAGAATTCATGCACACTGTTATGTCAGCGATATATATTTATAAAAGACAGAGAAATTGATTATGGCAAGAAGATGGCAGATGATGAGTATGTTTTTGGTAAAAGCCAAATATACAGTTTGGACTCTCAGCACACAGATAACGTCAGCTATGTCATTAATACTAAGCCCGATAAGTCAGATTAGGGGCAATCTTGCAAAGAAGTCAAATAAAGTATTACCAGCAACTACAAAAAGCAACGACAAGTCTATAGAGATGATTAACAGCGACATGAATCATTTATGAGAAGTGAGTCAGAACGCCAAACAGTAGGTCAAAGTGTCATCAGGTTTGCTTAGTCATCATGAGTTTCAGTTAGCAACGAGAGACAACAATGGAATATGACAGCAAATATACTTCAGTTTGTCAATTTGTGAAAGCCATAACCACGATTCAGGAATAAATAATTATACACGTCAAGTCTGAAAAACAAGAACAAAATATTAATAAGAATCGGTTGATATTATCAGTTTTTGACCTTATACGTATGAAGAAGTGCTAACAGAATTATAAATGGTCAATACTTGGCATGCCATCCACAGGCCATTACTACTGATCGCAATTTATTTTTACATGCATCAATCATAAAGACATTGTGGGCTCCAAGGTCAACAACAATTTGTATGGTCAGAGAAGTTGAGAAATTACCAAGAGATCTATCTCAATTATTTTTGTGAAAGGGATCCTCATCATTCCATAGACCACGAGCATGGTAGAGCGGAGATGTACGAATCCAGGAGTGGTGACATGGATAGTCGCAACTTCACCAAACTTAAAATGATTACCGCGACAACATAAGAAGACAAATTTATGAATAATAATAGTGTATTAGGGTAATACATATCTATGCATCCATATGGAGAAAATCGTTGACAGGTCTTAAGTGGGTTGCTAAACATTTAAAGGCACTCAATATTATGGAAGTGTAATAAGAAAAACTTTTTATTGCGGATACTAATGAGGCAACTCTTGATGAATTGCATGAAGTTGGCCACCATAAATTGTGGGTCTTAAAAGGACGATATCAAATAATTCAAGTTAGTAGTGGCTATTATTACAACAATGCAAGGAATTCATAATTCCACATATATTAGTAATTCCTACCCTTGCAAAGTGAACATCTAAAATTCCTACTGTTATCTAAACACAGAGATGATGATATGAAATTAGGTTTTGATAACACCTATGAGATTATATTCCTTGATCAGAAGACTTAAATTGGTGAATTACATACTTAGTGCCCTTCATTCGAACGATAGGGAAGCATGTGACTAATACACAAGCTTGGAATGACATTTGAAGATATAGTCTAGAGGCATTGGAAATAACAAGAATTCACAACTCCCTGCTTTGACAAAATGGTGCAGTTGTTGCAAAGACTCGTGCAAAGTTAAATTAATCAAGAGATGATCCAAAACATTCTTA
This sequence comes from Cupressus sempervirens, assembly GCA_028749045.1. Classification (NCBI taxonomy): domain Eukaryota; kingdom Viridiplantae; phylum Streptophyta; class Pinopsida; order Cupressales; family Cupressaceae; genus Cupressus; species Cupressus sempervirens. The sequence goes on along the minus strand of CM053783.1, from coordinate 402,243,592 downwards.
TAGCTATAGCTACATGGAAATCTAGAGTGGGAACTTCACATTGGGGGGAGGGAAAATAATAAACAATGTTTCATTCCCACTTGAACCATCTTTAGAGGGGAGATGTTTCATCTATGTGCAAATAAGTATTTCATATCTTTGAGTATTACATTTATCTATTTGTGTTTCTATACATACTATTAAGAGCCATTTGCCTTTATCTTTTCCTTTATGTCTGAGGATGTTCTTGCAAGAAAATAAGGTTGGTACTTCACACATGCTACCAAAATATGTGCAGACACAATCTTATGACTGTAGCTCAAAACAAGTTGTGATCTAGAATGCATTAGTCATCTAATGACCAGACTGGATAAAGTGAATATTCTTAATGATTGAGATTATGAGTATTCTTCTACATTTAGAGGAAGTATGACACTTCTTCAAAGGTAACGCAAGAGCTTAGAAGATTGATACTCAGTGGGGGTCTAGAAATACATTTGTGTGACTGCTTGAGATTATGAGCCTACTCTTGTGTACATCATGAGAAAGTAATGACTTATCACCAAAAAGTCAGGAAGATCAATAACAAATTCAAAGGGAGTTCGACAGGCATCCTTAGGCAAAGAGAGCTCTAAGGGAGTAACTAGAGGACTTGATTTCCTAGGATTGTTGTTTAGAGGGTGAAATTTGAAGTGTGATATATTCTCTATAAGAAAAAAGTTCGATGTGAAATTCCTTGTAATGCATTCTTCTCTGTGAGAGAGAATTGAGGTGAAAGCCCTTGTACCACCCTCTGACTTGGTTCATGGTGGTTACTATTTCGCATATGAAAGGTGACAATCTTTCATTGACACATATATAAACAAAAGGTAACCATTGTAAGGTGACGATCTTATTAATGGTAGTCTTGTTATCATGATAGACTTCATTAAGTTGTTGTCCCAGAGTGCTGGAAGTCATGATAACGAATGTATCATTATAGGTGAAGATCTTATAAATGGTAGACCTGTTATCATGACAGACTTCATTAAGTTGTTGTCTCGGAGTGTCAGAGATCATGATACTTGTCATGATAGAGACCATGACATTGTGATTTCTTGTTAAGTTGTTGTCCTGGATTATCGGAAATCAAATAACTCATATCCTTCTAGGATATAACATATTCTTTTGGTAGAAGTCAAGAATTTGATGCCAGTGCACATACCAAAAGAATATATGTATGATGACTATCATATGATTGATATTTCTTGTTGAATCATACTTCGGATTATATTGAAAGAAAACATCTAAGTTGATGGATTTATGTTGATATCCTTAAAAATGTCATTCTAGGAATATCATACTAAGATGATATCTCTTCATATACTTAGAGCATAATGTGTTCTACAAATCCTCCCTAGCTAAGAGGGAGTGTTAAGGTAGTAGCTTCAGTCGGATTGATTCGATCTGAGATACATCATTGTTACTAGTAAATCAGCATTTCCTATAAATAATTATCCATGTTAAATAATATATATTATTGTATATAATATATGTGTGTGTATATTGTTATACATATTATTATTTTTATTAATATATTATCATTAATTAAATGATGATTAAACCATAGAGACATGTCTCTTCATGAGACATATCTCATCCTCTCATATTTATATGAGATTCGAATCTGCATTTGGAACACCTATAACAATGGCAATGTTAGTACATTTGCAGAATACGATCTTTAAACATCAACACTTATTTACCACAAAAGATAGATCAATTTACTATTGATAAATAGATTAATAAGAATTTAAATAATCAGTTAAGGGTTATATTATATTATTATTGATTATTTTATTAATTTATAATATTATCTGATTGTTTTTGTTATTATACATTTATTTTATTAATTTTATTTAAGTTTAGATTTTAAGTGTTTCTTAAAGGATGGGGTTATAGTTAGGTTTTAAATTTTAATAGTAAAGAAAAAATAACAAATATCAAATATCAAATGACAAATGATAAATTAAAAAAACGTTGTAAAGAAATAGAATGAAAGATATGTTTTTGAAAGATATTTATCAACGTTATTTATATAGATTTCTTACACATATATATGCTAGTAGTAATGAATTGCATGAATAGAAATGAGCTGAGAAACAAATACAAACCATTTCTATCTAAGAGTTCTAACACCAACTTTGATAAACTTACTCTTCTGCACAAATACCATATGTAAGGATATTCTGCTACATGCAAAAGCTGTGCTGTTCCATGTGGATCTCTTCCACCTTTTATACTTCATCAGTTTCATCTTTCATCTCCTCTTGTTTCTAGTTTTCTTTCATAGCTTAAAAAAGGGTATGGCCTCCTCCCTTGGAGTGCTATTTCAATTTCTGCAATACTAACTTTACAAGGCATGCTAAGAAACTAACTTCTTAAACTTCAAATGCCTACACTGTTAATCTGTAATTGTATCTAGCATTTTAATTTTCACTTCAAGAATAGGAATGCAGGGTCTAAAAGTCTGTGGAAATGGCATGGGTTTTCAACGTCATAGGTATTTACCTCCATTCTGAAACAGCTAAGAATTGGATTGTGTCATCCTAGAAACTTCCTGCTTCACTAAATGATATAATTATGCCATTACAAAATTTAATAGTAGTCATCTTTTCTAAGACAGACATAGAGGATGTTTTCAGAGAGGTTGCATGGTTAATAAAGTGTAAGCCTTGTAACGAAAAGCGGGTCTAAGCGTTAAACCCTATAAAGGATATTCCCATTTGTTCTGGATTGGATCCATCTCTTCGCAATCTGAGGTGAATTCCAGGATAAGGCCCTCTAAGAAGAATCAGTAATGTTGTTTGTGATTATGTGGCAACCTCAGATTTCACTTCACAGTGTTCTGTATTGAATAATGCCCTCAGTTAGCTTAATTTAGATATCAAGATCCCTTTGCCAGGGTTTATCCAGCCAAAAACTCAATGACCTCCACATCAATTGATAGATGAACCCTGAAGAACGGATAAGGAAAAGAAGATAGTTCTTCAGGATCCAGCTTCCGTTTTAAGTAGATTCTCAAAAAAATTGGTCCAGCCAAGATATTGCCAAGTCCGAGTTTTTCAACTTTGCTCTCAACTATTAAAAGAAACTTAGATAAAACTTCCCCCAAAAAATCAATCACACAGTAGAATGACTTTATTAAATCCTGCTAAGCTCCTACTGAAGAATTCATCTACGCATTCTTAGGATTTAGTTGTTATCTTTATCACAGTTGTGCATATAGGTCTGCATTCTGTACATATTTCGAGCTCAATGTCTAACTCAAAAAAGCAAGGTACACAACTCAATGAACAGTTTTGCTAATATCAAAGGGCAGCAAAGCAATACAAAGTTCTGATTCTGATCAAAGCGACAAAACATAAAGCTTGCACTATTAAATTATTAATAAAATCTGTAGAAAATGCCAACAGTATCTTATTTAAATAAAACAACTCCTCGATGAATTTCAGTTCCAAACTGTACAATAATTGAGTAAATACAACAGCTAACAAATTGTAGCTAAAACGCATTTTAAGTACTGTGCATATGAAGCAGAGCTGCTCAGTTTTATGAGTGGTACATGAACATAAGTGAGACTAGAAGATGAATACGATAAACAAAACATACCTTCGATCCCTCTCTGCAAGTGCATGCTCTATAAGTACTGTATAACCAATGTCAATGGTTTCTGTGTCTGCCAAGTAATCCTAATGCAGAGAAACAAGCAAAAATTATGAATATCATTCCATGTACATACAACTGTTTCTACAAAACAGATGTAAGTTCAATCTCTCTGTTTATATAAACAGTTTTTTGGTACGAAATAATTATGCTCAGGGTGTAAAGAATCTTGGTCAATAATTAAGAAGAGCCTCCCACAATACCAAAGGATGAATTAACTTTCTGTGATTCTACAAATGACATTAGAAAAACTAAAAAGTGCAAAATGCACACATTGAACTTATAAAACCAAATTAAAAATAAATGAATAAGCAGATATCTTAAGTAAAACTATCCAAAAACCTGCAGAGCTAATAGTGTAAAGTTATTTACTCACAACAAATTCTTTTATTTTACCTTAGAATTTTATAAGAATTATTTATTTTGTTTGCTTTATTTTTATTTAAAGAGCTATTTATATTACCTTATATAGTCATTTTATCATTTTAAGTTTTTGTAAGATATGATATGGATTGTGTTTTAATATAGATATATATTAAATACATCTCATAAGTTGTTTTATTTAATTAAGATTTATTTTACATTACTTTAGAGCTATTTATTTTATTTTATCTAAATTGCTTACTTTATTTTTATTTTTTCATTTTGTTTTTAGTTTGAGAAGAGTAGTATATTAAATACATCACATAAGTTGTTCTATTTATATAAGAGTTATTTTACTTTACTTTAGAACTCTTTATTTTATTTATTCTAAATTGCTTACTTTATTTTTATTCTACTTTTTTGTTTTGTTTTTAGTTTGCGAAGAGCAGTAAATATTATCTTCTTACATGTTAACTTTTAAATAATTTTAAGCTTAGATTTTTTACATTTCCTTAAAAGCACATTGACTGACTTTTAGTATTTTTATAAATTTATAATTATAAAAGAGTATATGCATATGAAAGTAATGGTGCCCTCTCATATATAATAATAATATTATTTATTGATAAGTAGGAGATATTTTCGACAGCAAGTCAAATTGTGATATTGCTATCAGGATTCAACTGTGTAGTTTTTGAGTCAAACTCATTAACCCATGCTTCTTAAGTAGTGGTTCACACGAACCCATCTCTCATGAGAATGAATGGAACACCTAACACTCATTGGATCCCAGTGCTTCCACCTTTGTGAGCATCACTAGATCCAATCAGTGCTAAGTCTTTCATTCATTCTGATGAGAGATGGGTTTGTGTGAACACTACTCATGAAGCATGGGTCAATGAGTTTGTCTTGAAAACTACACAGCTGAATTCTGATAGCAATATCACATTATTATTTATACTACCAAATAGATATATCTCATACAAGAGTATTTATGTAAAGAGAGATATTGTACTTTAGAGCTTTTAATTTTCCTTTACAGAGAGGTTGGGGTTATTTGATTTACTTAAAAGAGTTAGCTTGCTTACTTGTGGTTTTTTGTTTCTACGTAGAAGTGAGAGTTTACTTACTCTATATCTAAATTTGTATATTTGTATCGGATTTAATGATATGTCAGTTGTGTATTTTTTTGAAAACGTAAATGTTAACATGCATGCCACATTAGGCACTTGCACTGTATAACACTTCTTCTGTAAAAATAAATATTTGCTACTTATCCCACAAAGCCTGAGACCTTGGTCATAGCAGACCTTATTATATCCATAATTAAAGTAAGAAAACAAAAAGTAGAGAGATCAAATGTTAAAGTTACATTTTGTGTAAGTAAATGAAGCGCACATAGAATGGAAGGGAATAGAATTTTTAATTAGGAAAGACATAAAATATTTGATTTCTGTTCAAAAGATACATGTTAGATGAACAAAACTAATAATGCTTTTACCTTAACAATGTCTATTGCTAGAATAAGAAGGACGTCATGTTTGAACCTAACATATCTATATCCTGTTTTCAAAGAAACAATGCACAATCTAACACTCTCTACTGATCAATGATAGCAGACTTTAAAATTATCATCTCCAACTTTCAATGGAAAAATGTGCACTGCTTATTATCTATGACGCATATGTCATAGAGCTAAAGAACTAGCATTCCTTTTCACATTGTGTACAGAAACTATAAATGTTTTCTGTTTGCGTGCCACACTTGTGGAATTAAGAATCAGTCACAAGACTAAAATTAGTTAGAAAAATTCAACAAATTTTCAGCACACAATAGTTGAATTTGTTATAAAAATGGATCATGGCGAAGAAGGGAGAGAAAATAACCTATAAGAACAGACAGTTGCTTAAACTCCCAGAAAACACTACTAAGGAAAATTCAAAAACAGTATACATTTTGTAGAAATGATTGATGTAATAAAATAAATCAGCATCAAGAAAAATCACCACAGGTTTGAAGAAATTGATTGCCATTATAAATTCCTCAATTTTCAAATTCTCACACTTTAGTAATGATGCCATAACTTTCAAATCAGCATTGGGAAACTCATACAAGCCTGAAGCATCTAACTGTTTTCAAATTATTGTGTTCTACAAATAATTTAAGACAGATGATGATGTGAGTAAATGACCTATTTCTCCATACTTTATGATGGAATCTGGAGATAAATGAATTTGATTTTGGTTATATGAACTTGTGCAAATGATCTCACACACTTTAAAAGCAACGAAATTTGATTGCCATTATATTATGAATGGTTCACTTTGGTTGTTGGCCTTAATGGGATAGAATTAGTTTCAAAGGAAGGAATGCATAAGGACAGACGTGACAAACAGCAACTGCAAGACATGTCAATTTGGAAAAATATCAAGGAAGGGAGAATTGGAACACAACTGATTAGCATCAACTTAACAACATCACCTCTAGTGGAAAATGATATCAAGCTTGGGCTCTAAAGGTTCATATTTTCCGGTAGATGTTTTAGTATAATATTTGAGATAACATTATATGAAGAGACATGTCATGCGAGAAGGCATGCATTTGGAAATATGAAGAGACTTGTTTTTGGAAATTGAAGAGACCTCCGGTTGTCATATGAAGAGTCTCTCAAATCGATATATTCATGAGATTGCTTTGAGTGTAGACACAATTGTATCAAGTGAAAGCATTGTACAACATTTTATCATCAATAAAAGCAATCTTTTTCTGGTGTGGCCGGGTTTTTCCCTTTAAGTGGAAAGGTTTTCCCAGGATAAATGTCTTGTGTCTCTTATACTTATTCCTTCCTTTATTTATTGTTATTTATCATTATTCTGAGAAAGAACTCAACAGGGTATTGAAGTCGGGTTAGATAACAGTAATAAAGGAGTTTCTTTTGTTCATTAATTTGTGCATCTGTCTCATAGACAATCTTTAAGTGTTAAGAGTGTTGAATTTTTGTAGCTGCTAGATAGATCTTCAATTCTATTACTGCTGTTTGCTATATCGGTTTAGCCAGTTTCACCATTGTCACTCTAAGCTGGATGTTCAAAGCTTTTGTGTAGTGGTTTTGAATGGTGCTGGCTTTTACCTATTTGTGAACGCTTTTCATCAATGTTTCTACCTAAGTGCCTCCTCTCAGAATCTGACTTGGCAACAGTATTGATTACAGCATGCAGTCTGTTGAGAGTTCTCGATACTGATCATAAGTTTACATATTGTTGCATTCATCCTTGGTTATTATTCTTTATGTTACCGCTCTCCTTTATTTCTCTTGTCATTTTGGTTCATTCTAGGCTTATGCAGTTCATCCATATAGCCTTCCTTGAAGATCAGCATTGGCTTCCTTGAAGATCAGCTGTCTCCTGTATGAGGGTGTTTGGTTGCTCTCCACGTTGCATTACCATTCCTCTTCACACAAGTATCTTCAGCTTCTTGTGTGGGCTCCTCTTGATATTGAAGAGAACTGACTGTGTTTTGTCTTTAAGTAGAGAATTTATTTTTGTATGTATGGTATTCTTTCAAACGAAAAAAATTTATTATCACAGCGATACAATTCTATGATATCAAGCTTTCTCAGGTTGGCAGTCTGATCGGGAATATACCACCGCAATATTTGCAATCTTCCTGTATCATATTCTTAGCGTCTGTAAGACATCAAGCAAATTCTCTCACATATGAGAAGCAGAGGATAGTCTAAGCTATTCAGAGTTTATGCAAAGCTGTGAGATGAAGGTGTCTTCTTGTTTTCAGCATTTTGGTGACACTCCAACCAGAAATCGTTATACTAATGAAGGACCGAATTGCGTCCATCTGCAGAGTAGAGTATCGCCTTGCAAACTTCTACAAATGCATGGGCCCCTAAAATTGAAGACTATTGCCTTGCAAAATTCTACAAATGCATGGGCCCATAAAATTGAAGACGGTCGCCTTGCAAAATTCTAAACATGCATTGGCCTCAAAAATTGAAGACTGCCAACAGTCGGGTGCTTGGATTTGCACCACACAAACTTGCCATGTCCCTCTTTCGCGCTAGTTCTTCTGGCGCCTAGTTAATCTATCTCCACATCTGGATAGATTAACGGCATTACCAGTAAGGATGCCTGCCAGTCACAAGAGAAGATTTGTCTTAAGTTCATCATTTAATGTATTTAAGTACTTTAATAAAGTTACTTTATGTTTTAATAAGGCATTCACTTTATACAGTGACTTAACTGACTAGAAGATGAAATTGGTGTTTTATCCCACATCTCTTATTCCAACGCTTTTCCCTCACTTCGAAGTTATAAAGATGAGATTCTGTCTTGGGAAAGAACACACCAGATTTTATGAATTCAATGTTTACGAAACTCTGGTTGCTTAATGTGACTAGGCAAACTCAAGGACGAAAACCCTTGGGGTATGTGCAAGGGAGTATGGACGTAGCCCCATCTCTGCACGTAGTATGAGAATCAGCAATACAATGTGTCACCACAAGTGATTGGATACAGGAGTTCTTTAGAGAATGGACGTGGTTATCTTCGTGAGCTGAATTTACGATAGAGAGAAGGAAGAACAGCTGGTGTTGTTTTTGGAGGATTTGGCATTCGGCTTTGTGTTATCCATAGAAGCATTCATTCAAAGAGATATCCGCCTGGGTTCTTATTTCCAAGTTATGGACAGCAAGAAGGGAGACGGATCTTAGTTACAGTTCTCACAGAATCCACGTGAGTGTGGAAGAGGTTGCGGAAGAAGGGAAGACACTAGTTGAACACGACCATCAGCGGGTGACAGACTAGCATTTACTGGAGTCCTCACTACAAGCAGCGATGAAGCATCATAGACCTTCCGTCAGCAGTCTAGACATGAGTGAAGATAGAACCGCATAGCAATCATGAAGGAGCTTTGAATGTTAGTCAACACGAGCGTAATCAGGTGCTTTCATTAGTTCTTTTAAGACACCCGACAAATGCTCATTCTAAATGTAGACAAATTCCTTTGTATTTCGGTTTGGCATTAGTAGTAACTGTTCAGTAATCTTCCTATTGTTTATTTCGTAAACTAGTCTTCTTATAATTCATGTAATGGTGAATATCACAAGACAATGTAATCATTTTCCTAAAATACGAGTCATTAGAACATTCCTAAAAGGTTATGCAAACTGTTTGCTTTATTGTCTCTCATTGTATAAGCAAGAAAATTATTCAGTTGTATCAAAACTAACAGTAAAATCCGAGGTAGTCGAAGAAAGATTATTACAGTGGTATCAAAGCCACAGGTCTTGCTATCTTGTGCGTTAAACAAGAAGTAAAATGACAGCAAGGTATGAAGAAAAAACTTTATAATTTCAGTCACCTCCAACTGGAACAAGTAGGGTCTTCTGAACAAATTGATATTGAAGATAGCTATACAGTGGATGAGGAATTGATTTTTGGAACAAGTGAACAAACTGAACAAACTAAATAGGTTGATCATTTTGAATAGGCAGAACAAATAAACAACATTCAAATGGCACATAATGAAACTGAATAGGACATGAAAATAAGGGAAACATTGCAGGTTATTAGAGATGGGCAGAATAACATAGCTGATGCACTTCAACAGCTTGCAATTAATATACAGCAATTAGCCCCTATTAATAGGAGGGCCCCGAGCCATCACAGTGGAGGTCATAGTGTAGTTGGATCACTCCGAGCTGTTAGGGCTACCACACGTAACACTGAAAGGCCTTTAATGCCAATGTTTAATGCAGAAGAAGAGGCAGCACCACCAGCAACACCAAATTTACTACCGCACAATGTTATGGCAATGTATGATGAATGGGGTTTGTTTCCTAATCCTATTAAACAAAATATGTCCTTTGTCCAATATCTAAATCAGAAAAGGAAGTCAGATAGACAGCAGCAAGATAGGAGGCCTACAACACCAAACAAAGACCTAAAGCATGCTATGAACAAATTATCTCTCCCTAATTTTGATAGCAGCAGTAAGACATCTGCGAGAGCTTAGATTCACAAGCTAGACACATACCTAACATTTAAACCTATGTCAAAGACAGAAGCATCAGGTTTGCTACGATGCACTTAGAGGGAGCGACATATGATTGGTGGCATCACGGGTTGGTTACCCAAGATCATGGTCTCTTCACATCATATGAGACTTTCAGCTCTAAGCTGATTACTTGCTTTGACAGGAAGGATATAGAGGTCTATTACAAAGATTTGGCACAGCTATGATAGGGCGAATCTCTAGATGATTTTATTGACGAGTTTCAGCGGATCTCGGTGATGGTTTCTAACATAACAAAACAACGTAAGGTAATGTTGTTCACTAAGGTTTTGTAGGATAGATATAGAGGTTTGGTTGAGGTACTTAAACCAAACACTCTGGATGATGCTATTAAGATCGCACGCGATCTAGAGTCACCCTCTTCGATATTACAGCCTCCTAAGAAGACGTATAAGGGGACCTCTTCTTTTCAAAAGAACAAAAACCAGCATAAGGCTACACCTCCCAGGATGGACTTTGAGACACGGAACAAACTCAAGAGGAAGAAGCTATGCTTCACTTGCAGAGAGTCATGGACGCCGGATAATAGATGCCTTGGCAAAGGCAAGATACATTATGTAGAGGTACTTTCAAAGGAGGAGGATGAGCAGCAGGAGGGCAGTGATGAGGAGGAGAACAAGGATCGACCACCTAGAGGGAAGAAGAATGCAGGTACCCAGGGGCGGCCTCTTATCATAGCATCACTTTCTAGCGATCCCACAAGACAACCCTTTTGTTTGAAAGGAATTGTTAGGGGACAACGTATTATATGTCTCTTGGATACAGGTGACTCACATAACTTCATAAGCTCACGATGGGTTACCAAGAGGAATTTACAAATTGATGACATACCTAAGTTTGAGGATAGGGTGGCAAGAGGTGAAAGATTGAGATGCGTAGGGAAGGTGTCGGGACTTCCGATTCATTTTGATGATTTCCTTCTTGAGGCAGATTTTTATGTGGTGGATTAGATGGACTAGATGCCATGTTGGGGAGACAATGGTTACTGACCATAGGCAGATATACAGTTGACCATGAGAAGATGCAGTTGGAGTTCTTACAGGATGGCGGACAGGTGGTCTTCAAGGCTATGCTAGAAGGGGAGGCCACGTTGATAACAGCTCACAAGATGGAAGCCATTTTGAGGCACGATGATATCGAGTGGGCAACACATTGTTTCATCTCTTTTAAGGAAACACAAGATACAGGACAGCAGTATCATTGTGACATCCAGACAGTGCTTGACAAACATGGGAGAGTATTTGAGGATTTACCTCCAAGTATTCCACTAGATAGAGGGTTTGAGCATATCATTGAGCTAGAGGAGGGCACGGCTCCTTATTGTCACCCCAAGCATTACAAAGAAGAGATAGAGAAGACGATTAAAAAACTGTTAGATATGGGACATATCAGGCCCAGCTCCAACCATTTTGCCTCCTCAGTGGTGTTGGTTAAAAAGAAAGATGGCACTCTTCGGATATGTATTGATTATTGCGCCCTTAATAAGAGGACCATTAAAAACGTGTATCTGATTCCCCACATTGATGAATTACTGGATGAGCTTCCTGGAGCTGTTTATTTCTAGAAGATAGATCTTCAATCGGGATACCATCAGATACAAGTCCGAGAGAAGGATGTACATAAGACAACTTTCAGATGCCACTACGGACACTATGAGTTTTTGGTGATGCCATTTGGGCTCACTAACGCACAAGCTACTTTTCAATCATGCATAAACCACATCTTTAAAAAGCGGCTATGAAAGAGTGTGTTGGTCTTCTTTGATTACATCTTGATCTTTAGCAGGACTTGAGAGGAACATTTGCAGCACCTAGCTGAGATCCTTAGCCTTATGGAAGAACACTTTTTATTTGCAAAGGAGTCTAACTGCAAATTTGGACTAACTGAGATTCTCTATCTGGTTAAGGTACATGATAAGAGCAAAGGGAGTTAAGGTACATCAGGAAAAGATACAAGCAATCCTTGATTGGCCACCACCGAGAGATGTATCTGAATTACGGGGCTTCTTTGGCCTTTTGTTCTTATTACAGGCGATTCGCTAAAGGCTTTTCCCAAGTAGAAGCCCCCCTTAGCGATCTGACACGAAAAGGGGCATTTAGATGGACAAAGGATTCAAAGGCAGTATTTGATAGACTAAAACAAGTGATGAGCACGTGTCCGATTTTGGCACTTCCTGATTTTTCTAGACCCTTTGATTTAGAATGCGATGCTTCAAGGAGCGGAATCAAGGCGGTGTTGATTCAGGACCAACATCCCATAGCTTTTGAGAGCAGGAAACTTAGGGGCAGCGAACTATTATATTCCATTTATGATAAGGAGATGTTGGAAATAATGCACACTTTAGCCAAGTTTAGACAGTACTTGGTAGGAAGTAAGTTCACAGTTAAGACTAATCATAACAGCCTACGTTACTTTTTGGAACAGAAGGAGTTGAATGAAAGAATGCAAAAATGGGTCAGCAAGGTTCACAGTTAAGACTAATCATAACAGCCTACATTACTTTTTGGAACAGAAGGAGTTGAATGAAAGAATGCAAAAATGGGTCAGCAAGGTTCAAGTGTATGATTTTGATATTGAATATGTCAAGGGCAAAAATAATATAGTTGTTGATGCACTTTCTAGGAGACCCTCAGTGATGGAGTGTTGAGCCATTTCCGAGATTTCAGCAAATTTGGAGGTCTCAACTGTTAGTTGAGTATTCTAAAAATACTCATGCTTGTCAGATTATGGATGGTCTACTTCAAGATGATCGGTACAAGGTAATGAATGATATTGTATATTATAAGGATAAAATCTACCTAGTACTAGAATCTAAACTTAAAATGAATATTATGCACACTATATATAATGCACCTTCAACGAGTCACCCATGTTTTTTTAAAACCTACAGGCAGATTACAGAGAGATTCTCGTGGAAGGGGCTTAAAGACGATGTATTGCATCATGTTAGAGAGTGCCAAACTTGTCAGCAGAACAAGTCAAAACAAGGCTTCCCAGTAGGTTTACTTCAGCCTCTTCCTATTCTAGCGCAGAGATGGGAGAGTATCTCCATGGATTTTATTACAGGGTTGTCGAGGGTCCAGGGCAGGGACTGCATTTTTGTGGTGGTAGACAAATTGACTAAGTTCGCACACTTCTTTGCTATTGCAACGGACTGGTCGGCCTCTCAGGTGGCAGAGTTGTTCTTTCGAGAGATTTTTCGTCTTCATGGATTACCCAGGACTATCGTGAGCGATAGAGACAGCAAGTTTCTCGACACCTTTTGGCAAGAGGATTTTTTATTGGCAATTATCGGGTTGACACCCAATACCAGCTATCATCCGCAGACAGATGGTCAGACCGAAATAGTGAATAAATGGGTGGAAGGGTATTTGAGAAACTACATTGCAGATCAGCAAAGAGCTTGGGTTAAATGGTTGTATTTGGGGGACTATTGTTATAACTCCACATATCATATGTCCATTCGGATGACTCCTTTCCGCACTCTTTACGGCTACTAACCTCTCTCTTTCATTGACTTGGCTTTACAGGATAGTAGGGCCCCCTTAGCCAAAGATTGGGTTCTAGATCAATTGGATATTCTCAAATCTCTTAGGGATAATATTCAGCAGGCACAGAACCAACAGAAGTTATATGCTGATCGACATCATACTAAGCGAAGCTTCGAGATAGGTGACATGGTTTATCTTCGTCTCCAGCCGTATAGACAGAGCTCCCTGAAGAAAAGTGGGTCAAAAAAGCTTAAGCCCAAATTTTACGGACCTTATTGCATCACCAAGAGGGTTGGTGAGATTGCTTACAAGTTGGATTTACCTGGTGATAGTCCAATCCACAACATGTTTCACATCTCATGACTTAAGAAGGCAATTGGTCAGCAAGTTGTGTCGTCAGAGGGCTTGCCTCCACTTGACAAGGAGGGCAGACTTGTATCGGAGCCAACAAAGGTGATTAAAATCCAGGGAAAGGACGCTACGAAACAGATCTATCAGAGAATATCTACTCCGCTGGAAGGATTTACCGTATGAAGACGCCACTTGGGAAAGTGAGTCTATTTTACAGCATCCAACATTGAAATTGCTTAAGGGCAAGCAATCCTGGGAAGGGAGGACTGCCATATCCCCTCTTTTGCGCTAGTTCTTCTGGCACCTAGATAATCTATCTCCACATCCGGATAGATTAATGGCATTACTAGTAAGTATACCTACCAATCACAAGAGAAGATTTGTCTTAAGTTCATCATTTAATGTATTAAAGTACTTTAATAAAGTTACTTTATGTTTTAATAAGGCATTCACTTTATAAAGTGACTTAACTGACTAGAAGACGAAATTGGTGTTTTATCCCACATCTCTTATTCCAACGCTTTTCCCTCACTTCGGGGTTATAAAGATGAGACTCCATCTTGTGAAAGAACACACAAGATTTTATGAATTCAATGTTTAGGAAACTCGGGTTGCTTAATGTGACTAGGCAAACTCAAGGACGAAAACCCTTGGGGTATGTGCAAGGGAGTCTGGACGTAGCCCCAGCTCTACACGTAGTATGAGAATCAGTAATACAATGCGTTACCACAGGTGATTGGATACAGGAGTTCTTTAGAGAATGGACGTGGTTATCTTGGTGAGCTGAATTTACGATAGAGAGAAGGAAGAACAGCTGGTGTCGTTTTTGGAGGATTTGGCATTCGGCTTTGTGCTATCCATAGAAGCATTCATTCAAAGAGATATTCGTCTGGGTTCTTATTTCCAAGTTATAGACAGCGAGAAGGGAGACGGGCCTTAGTTACAGTTCACACAGAATCCAAGTGAGTGTGGAAGAGGTTGCGGAAGAAGGGAAGACACCAATTGAACACAACCATCGGCGGGTGACGGACTAGCATTTACTGGAATCCTCACTACAAGCAGCAGGGAAGCATCATAGACCTTCCTTCACGTAGACATGAGTGAAGTTAGAACCGCACAGCAATCGTGAAGGAGCTTCAAATGTTAGTCAGCACGGGCGCAATCAGGTGCTTTCATTTGTTCTTTTAAGACACCCAATAATACACTGCTTATGCTCATTCTGAACGTAGACAAATTCCTTTACATTTCGGTTTGGCATCAGTAGTAACTGTTCAGTAATCTTCCTATTGTTTATTTTGTAAACTGGTTTTCTTATAATTCATGTAATGGTGAATATCAAAAGACAATGTAATCATTTTCCTGAAATATGAGTCATTAGCACATTCCTAAAAGGTTCTGCAAACTGTTCGCTTTATTGTCTCTCATTGTATAAGCAAGAAAATTATTCAGTTGTATCAAAACTAACAGTAAAATCCAAGGTAGTCAAAGAAAGATTATTACAAAACTTGAAGCGAAGTCGCAACTGAATTTGCTTCTGATCACGCCAGCCAATCACTAGGGCACCTGGTCTATTTTGCTCAAAACAGGGGCATTTGGTATTTATTTGTTGCAACAGTCAAAGGGGAATCCGTTGCTTATCTGGTGGTACCCATGCGGTCTTTAGGTCAAAATAACTGCAAGATAGTGGAGGCTCTCTCAACTTCACAAATTGAAAGCCGCGATGAGACTGCTAGATGCAGATCTGCTGGAGTTTGCTAAGCAGATCCAGGAATTAAATTGGAGTCACTCGGACTTTCTTTCTCTCCATCAGCAATTGAGGCTTATTTCATATGTTAATCAAGCATTGTCATGTGAAAGAGATAAGTACTCTATTTGTTTACCTTTTACATTCCTCTCTCTATCATAGGTTGATTTTATTAATCTCTTGGTTGCAGGGTGCAACAAGAAGCAATGAGATGAGGTGAGATTATAAACATGAGGATGCTGCTTTGATGATACCATATACAAGGAATATTATTTAGAGGGCGATGTTTTAAGCTTCATAGGGAGATTCTATCAACTATCCTATTGTGGTGATCAAAACTGTCCCTATCGAGAGGGAGTTTCTATGAAATCTCAATCAATCTTATAGATGCTGATTAATGAGTTCTTCTCTAAGAGGGAGAAGTTCGAGATGAAATCCCCTGTTAATGAGTTCTTCTCTATAAGAGAAATTCGAAGTGAAATCCCTTGTTCCACCCTTTGTGAGTAGATATGCTTGGACCACCCTCTATGAGTAGGCATGGTAGAAATGCATTCTTCCCTAGGAGAAGTTTGAGGTGAAAGCCCTCGTTCCACCCTTTGCAAGTAGGTATGGTGGACCACCCTCTACGAGCAGGTCTAGTGGAAGTCATGTGTGTGACTCCATGACTGTAATTTTATGCTACTATGGTGAATTATGTTATGCTCAAATAACATTTTTTTATGAGAATCTATGTGATGAGAACTTATCATTGACATCTTTTGGTTGCAGCTAGGGTGTTGGCCATATAAAGATCTCTCTCTTGCTAAGGGGGAGGTGTTGAAGATTGTAGCTGCAATAGATATCTTTATCTCTGATTTTGCTATATATTACAATAAAGATGATGCCTACGGATTGTGTTGATAGCTGGAAAAGATATTCAGGATAATATTTGAGATATATGAAGAGACGTGTCATGCGAAGAGGCATACATTTGGAAATACAAAGAGACTTGTTTTTCGAAATTAAAGAGACCTTCAATTGTCATATGAAGAGTCTCTATTTCTATATATCCATGAGATTGCTTTGTGCGTAGACACAATTGTATCAAGTGAATGCATTGTACTTGAACACTTTATTATAAATAAAAGCTTAGTTACCCAATTCTCCCCTTGGCTCCTCGAACCAGGCAAATTCCAAACCAATTCTTGGACTTGGTCCCGGTTCCCTTTTGGATTCCACCTGGGTTTGAACCCAAGCAGGTTGGTTCCTCTAGGTCGAACCTAGATCAAACCATGATCAAACCAGGACAGACCCAGGTAGACCAAGAGCGAACCAGGTACAGTTCCACTGGGAACATTCTATAATTTAGTGCAGAAAACATCTATTACAGAATATGAATAAAGACTTTTAACAATACAAAACAAAATTTGCTCAAGTCCAAATACTTATTACATCAAATTAAACTAGCCCTCAAGATTTCTTCCAGAGAAATTTTTTATATCTAATTGCTGATAATGACCCATGTCTGAATAATTGGAAGCTTTGTATAGCGATAGATCATATTTGAAATATTAAATAACATCTTCAATAGGTGAAGGGAGTTGCAAGCTACTTATATAGCAATTTTCAAGTAGGATGTTAATTACAAACAAACAAGCTCTTTGTACAATGAAAAAGTAATAAGCATTGCACAACTTGGAAATTAGGAATGTTATTATTGTGGTTGATCCCAATAACATTGACAATGTTTGTGAACAAACTAATGCTTTTGATGAAGATCTAGAAAATTCATTACATGATTGAAACTTAGCATAAATTTCTGATTGTTGAAAGTCTAAAGAATGATACTTGAACTCAATATTATTTTAATATTTTGGTGTTGATAATAGATATGATGATAAGATTACAAGTTTATAGTGTTTTTGTTGTTTTTATGATACTATGTAGCATTCTAATCTTAATTCATTTTTCTAGGCTGCATACATATGTATATATATAATTTTTACCTGTTTTTGTACTACTAACCCACAACCCATTTCAAGATTTTGCTGTACCAGCGAATGGATCTTCGAACCCGAAGTTAAACCCAAAGTCGAACCGGTAACTAAGAATAAAAGAGATATTTTTCTGGTGTGGCTGGGTTTTCCCCTTCAAGTGTTTCCCAGGATAAATGTCCTGAATCTCTTATTCTTTCTTTTAGTTACTGATGTTTATCATTATTCTGAGCAAAACTCAACAATAATGTTAGGTTCTACAGCGATCATAACTAACATGGATATGAAGGGATAGAAACTCTAATACAATAATGTTTAAGGGAGAAGGTGATAAACTTTGATATCTATGAAACCAAGGAGCAATATTATCATGCTAACTAATACCAGTGATTAGTTAGAAATATTACCATTGGCATCAATTAAGGAGAATGGTATAACTGGTATCTGAAAAGAAACAATAGTCATCAGCAGTTGCATGAAGGAATACAATGACTACACCCAGTGTAAAGGCACAAAGGCAGTGATTATAAGATGGGTGGATGACAGTGATTATAAGACTAGTTGTTGTTATTAAGGGGTTTGTTCAAGAAAAGATGTGACTCATTAAACTCCAGGGAAACCATCCTTTCAGTTAGAGGGATATACAAGCAAGATCAAACACATTCAAACAGGGGGGATCAGAATTATTATTAATAATTAGTGCTTGTCAAAGGAAATTAATCGTATTATATTGCTGGCAAGCATCGTGTGACAAAAAATATTGACAAAAAATATTGCTGTAACTTATTTATAAATTAGATACTGGTTTACAAAATGTTATACCTGAATTCTATTAGAAAATAGTCTAGCATATATGCTGCAGCATTTATATGAGTTAATAATAGTGAAGTCAGAATTATATAGATATATATATATCAGTTATATTTTATTCATAACACATGAGATATTAGTAAATTCATAGCCTAATCCTTAATCACTCACTATTGTCCCTTAAGAGGATAGATTGGTTTTGTTAGGAGAGGTGAAGTAATTCCTCACAAGGTAGGTGAATACTAAGATGGGATATGGAGGGGGTCCTGAAGCCTTGAGGGAGCCTACTTGTAGATTGATTTCCAAGCACCCTATGACAAGTTATTCCACATCCTCCTTAGGGTTGATGGTTAGAAGACAAGCAAAGAATTGGGGCTTAAGTATGTTAAATGTCAAATGTGATATGAATCATTAATTTTTTTCTTCATTTGATCTGATTTGCATGCATAGTGATGTATGTTAATCAGTGGAAATTGGTAGCCTCCTAGTAAAGGACATTACAAAGACTTAAGTTAAATTTCCATTTCCAAGCACAATCCAAACCCTGGCTGGGAAGTTTAAGGCTAAATCAAGTAATATCCTAATCGGTGACATTACATAATGTGATATCAATTTGTCAAACTCAAATTTCTAATAGATATTCTCTGCTCGATGTTAAAACAATACAATCAGTAACCAGTGTCAAGTGGGTCTTAATCAAAACCAACATCATCATTATCATTGACATTAGATGTTATAAGTAGATTAGAAGAATCACAAGCAGACCCGCAATCACTTGCAGTAGAAGCATGCTCTACCTGACTCCTCATAGACTGAAAATGGTTGCAGAATCTAAGGAGCTTTGTGGTGCTGATTACTCTGGTGAAATGAATCTGATTCTGGTGCTTCTTATCAAATGAAACATAATGTATGGGTTTTCCTGTTAAGGAAAATGAGATCAGAGGTAGAACATTATTCTTAAAATTATGTTCAGACTTGACTGCTCTAATTCTGACACTTATCACAGTGAGGATATAATTAGATCATTCAAGAAATGAATCTTGATATCTTAACTGTATTTGAATCCTTCAATGAATAATGCTGATGCTTTCTTCTTTTAATCGCAGGTGGATATAAGTATGCAGATCGCTGGTAATAGCATGTATTGTATTGATGTGTTTCCAAATGATCATGCCACTTTGTATATATAAGGATTGAGGTGCTGTATCTCATGTAGAGACATGACCCTACGTAGAGTCATGTCTCTATATGAGACAACCCTTAACAATTATCCTTAATCATTAGTCAGGATCCATTATACTAAATCACATTCGGTGCTTCAAGGAATCCGATTATGATCAGTATTTAGCAAATCATAACTTCTGATGTCAATCAGTGATATAACACAATGAAGCGGCTCATGTTAATAGTGAATAATGAAATCATACTCATACTGTGATATGATAGCTGCATAAGTACAGAGTTAGAACAGATCAAATCAGTTTGATATAGTCAATTAAAATACTCTCATAGAGATATATATATAGTGCAAGGGGTTTAGCTTGGTTGAAGCAATGAGTTCTCATTGTGGACACCCTGGTTCAAATCCCAAGAGGGACATCTTTGTGGAATTCTAAGTCGTGACTCTTGGTCTTCTATTAATTGTATTCGTCTCATTTGTAAGAAGTGGATTCTAAGTTGTGACTCTTGGTCTTCCAATTGCTGTTTCTAGTGTGATTGCTCGAAAGGAGCTTGAATAAGTTGTAATTGTTGCTCTTAAGAAGCACCCGATATGTAAATGATCTTTATATAAGAGCACCCGATATGTAAATGATCTTTATATATATATATATATATATATATATATATATGAGAATATCTATAGTTCCTTTGGAGCAATAATCAGATAGAAGATATCCGACAGATGCTACAAATACAACATTTCACTATTAAGGATCGTCAGTTTAGAATTTAGGACATGATTTTGATGGTCAAAAGTCAACCACAACATATTCCGATTGTTACCCACCATTGAAATTACCCAGCGATATTCTTGAGCAGTTCTAAATGAATCTGTCTGCAGAAAGCCATAACCTGGACCCATGAGAAATAGAAACCAATTCCAATTATAATACAAATAATGCCCAGGCCCACCTAGGTTTTATCTGATTCAGTGACATCGGCATGAGATGATGGTAAACACTCACCATGATAACAAGAATCCATCAGATACATTAAGCTTTTTATAAAATTTGATTTTAAACGAAAACTTTTCTACCCATACCAAATTTATTAAGTTTAGTTATTGATCCAAATGCTAAATGAAATATTCTTAGTTACCGGATTCGTGCCCTAGAGGCCGGATCCCAATTCCAATCCGATCCAAATTGGGATTCGTGCTGATCCGGGCAGGATCCTTGTTTTACACAGTGAATTCGTCCGAATTCATGGCCTGCAAATCCGGACGAATCCGCTGTGTAAAACAAGGATCCTGCCCGAATCAGCATGAATCCTCAAGGATCGACAGGCAGGCCAAGTTTTAAGGGGGTCTAACTTATTTAATATAACTTTTTAATATATTTTTTGCTTTCTAACCCCAAAACGACCACTTTATTTCACATCCAAATACAGTTCACCCCATATTTGCTCTCTATTTCGCTCTCTCATTGTATATTTCTCTAATATATATATTCATGAATCCTAATTGGGAAAAAAAATCGTGAATCCACGGATCCAACTCATGAGCCTGAATCAGATTCGTATCCCGAATTGGTAACTAAGGAAACATTAGCTTTCTGAAATTGGCTACTAGTGAAGGTATCATATCACAAACATGCACATGCAAATAAGAAGGCATGTGATTAGGTATGTGTGATTCTAAATTAGAAAAAGGTGATTTCTATCTATCTATCAACCTATTATCCATCCTTCTACCTGATAAAAACAAACAGTGCAGAAGAAAAATTATACATGAAAAAAAGAAAATTGCAAGGCATAAGAGCAAAGAAGACCAAATTAGACATCCAGGGTGGTGGTCCATAAAGAGTTGGGCAGACATCCATACCATCACTGGCTATCAGATGAATAAGCTAATAATAAATTGTTCTCTCTCTCAATTCATTCTGTTATCAACCTGTTTATAGACCTTTTCCCCCCCATGTATGTTTATCCAAGTCTCAAGCTGGTACAAGACTAATCGTCTCGATCTCAAGAAATCTTGCTTTATAATATTGTATCCTTTCCACTTTACAAATTCATGCTTCCATATAGAGCTGCATGTATGGTTGGAGATGGCTCAACAGTTGTGAAGAAAGATTATCAATTTGCCTGATAGAAAGATCGCGCAAAAGATTATGATAGAAAATGGCGAAAACTCAAAAGTAAAAAGAGTGGGAAAAGAAGGGGGGTGTAAAAAGAGTGGGAAGAGAAGGGGGGCAATTGTGTAAAATATGACGATATCATTTGTCAAGAATGAGAGTAGAAAAAAGTTATAAATAACCCTAATGCCCTGTATAAATTTGATTGAGAAAAAAAGAAACATGTTCACAATGCATAAGAATAGCCAAAATAATGCGTTTTCTATCAAGAACTTGTTTGTATATATCTCTACATTAGATTTAAGATCTTAGGGTCTTAGGGCAGCAATTAAAATTTTGCCTGCTTATGGATTTAGTGCTGAGATCAAAAAGGATTGTCCTGCATTTAACTCAAAATAACCCTTCTTTTACTTATTTGCAATGCAAATCAGAGGCTGTAGAGTGAACCAAGAAAGTATACAGTATCACTTCATTAACCCTTGAAAAGATATCTAGCAATGGTGGACCTGATCAACAAGATCAAGAATACAATCAACTATTGTCATCAGCAGTGGGCATTCCAGATCCTCCCCTCAAATCTATAGACGATACTGCTGCTAAAGGACAATAAATGTAATCCTGTAGGAATTTGTTAATGCTATCCACTTTTGTCTTTTATTTGCTTTATATTATGGTACTGTTGTAAATTGAATGCCCTCACGAACTTTTCTAAAATTCTATATTTGGCTTATGACATCTGTGGTTTCTATGATCCCATTATGAAAAACGGTTTTAAGCTTTGAATTATGATTTTGATATGGTTCTTCCATGTCCATTCTAATAGATAGCATTCTGCATACTTAATCCTGCTTTTGTAATTTTGGCGTAAAAGCTTATTTGCGAAACAAAGGGAACAACTTCCAGAATACATTATGTTTATGTAGGTGAAAAATAAGCGTAAACCTTGCAAAACTGTTTCATGTTACTCATCCAACTTGTGCTCTCCAAGTTCTATGATTTAAAAAATAAAATTATTACTCTTAGAAACAACATATAACATCATATTACAGTTAAAGTAGGATGCTAGACAAAGTAAAAGTACATTTCTTTGGGGTAAGCAACAAAAACTATAGTACAAGAACCCACTTCAAACTGTGTTGTCAGAAACAGGAAACAGAAAATGACATAGAAACAGGCTTGATTCAGAGACTGGAGTTCTAATTTTAAAGGACCAAAACCATATAAAATCTTTCTTGTAGAAATGCAAAAAATTTAAACATTTCCATTATCATCAAAAATAGGCAAATTACAAATCATCAAGTTTCTCTAAATATCAACATACATCATATTCAAATTTTAACATTCACATCTACTATAAAACTAAGGAGATAAGAGATACAAAAAGGCAATATTGCACAGCACAAAAGCAACAGAACATCCCATACGGGGACTAAACAGAATTTCACCTCAATGATGAGCTTGAGACAACAGATCAAAATACATAAACTACTATAAACAGATTTTGAAGCTGTTATTGTATATTGCACATAGTTTTAACCATCCAGGGAACTATCCAAGAAAAAATAAAAGTCCAGGAAACTCCAGTTTCTTGGTGAACAGGTTTCAAAGATGAGAACTCCTGCTCATTACATTTCTTCTGGCTCAGATTTAATTCAGGACAAAGTGCAGTTTTGCCCTTATAAGATAATTGCATACCGGTTAATTCAGGACAAAGTGCAGTTTTGCCCTTATAAGATAACTGCACGCCGGTAATCCAAGCTACATTTCCCAAAATCTCCTAGCCAAAATTAAATATGACAAACATCTTAATATAGCACTTTCACGTCCAACCCCTTTTACTTGTATGCTTCCCTTTGCATTTTCTACTTCCTTTGAAACAGGGATGAACTGCCAAGGATTTTTATAACACCGGATATGCCTACTTAGACTGTCTGCTCCTATGTTGTTTTTGTCATAGAATCATAGGCCATTACTTACACGATTTCAATCTTCATTCATAAATATACTATTTCATCTGACTAGGGTTGTTTAACACCAAATGAATTGGCAAATTTTGCATCATGTGGTATATTGAACCATTAATTGGACAGTACAATTTACGTGCTTAGTAACATTTTTTAAATTAACCATATTCGTCTTTGTCAGATGATCCTCCACTAAGTAGATAGATTTTACCTTTACTTGGCAATTTATATAAAAAAATTATTGTTATTTTATTATTAAAAGTGTAAAACTCTTTCCTCTTTTCATCCCATTTTCAGTATCCGGTAAGTCAAGATTCAAGTAGGATGAAAGTCAAGTAGTTAAGACACAATTTTGTGTCTGTAACCAAAAACGATCACACTACATAAATTCAATCAAATTTAACAATGAAGCTCATGTGAACATTTAATGCAACTTTTATACTAAATCAAGTAAAACTCAATCTAAGCTTTGTTGCAAGTAAATCAGATGCATCAAAATGCATACGCGCGTTATAAAGACTTCTGAAGCTTCATGATTCGGTATCTGTTGAAGTATCAGTAACTTCATAATGCATACCTGAAGCGTCCGCACGGCTTCTGATTGCAGCGCTGGTGACATTCCATGGTGAGATGAGGACAAACAATCTGCCACAGCTCGCCGTAGCGGCTCAGGAGGCTTCCTCTGCCTCTGCGAAGCAACAGCCTGCAGTCTGGATGGACCAGGACTCCGCTTAACATACTGTTCTCTTTCCCCACTGGTTTTCTCTTTCAAAAGACTTACTCTCCCCCTGATCGCTCCATGAAAACCATCCTGAGTGGCAGCAGAAGTAGAAGAACTTCTCGCTGCTCCTCCTCTACCAAGATCCGGCCCCGAAAAGGACATATCTTTGCTCTACTCTCCTCCTTATACTTGCTCTCCTCCCATTCTCTGAAACGTCAAACACTCTGCATCTCCAAGCTACAATCTTCAAACACTCGAATGTCACTATTTTATACTCTTCGGCGGACTTATTATAGCGTCAAACAAATTTTACTGTCACTCCGCATTGCATCGTTCGCTTGTTTATTTAACTCCAATTAAACGTTCCATTCCGATTGCACCTCGATATATACTGGCACATCCGATCCATACTGATTAAAAAAGGAGCAACAATGAACCCTCAGAAAGCATCACCAAGTCAAGTATCCCTCTTGTTGGACCTTTCTCCGGATTATTCCAATACCAAAAACTTCGAGCATCGCTCTGCATAGTTTCCCTATCTACCTATCTCCATTTAAACGTTCCATCCCGTTAATTGATAGCAAACCCGATCCACGTCACAAACAAGCCGAAAATAAACCCTCCGAAACCGCTAAATCGGACTAATCTCAAGGGCAATGCAATGCCTACCTCCGCAGAGCGTCAAAGGCCAACAAGTGCACAAAAAATAGCACTCTCGTTCCAAAACTACAGAATACGCATCAATCCAGAGCCAAATCGAGCAATATTTACCTCAACTGAAGGATCTCGACCCGCAGAACATTACCGTGCGCGCCGCCAGCAGCAATAACTAATTATTCCGTGCTTAAAAACTTGCAGTTCCTCGAAAACGAGAAAAGTTTATTTTGCTGAATCTGAGGGTTTGGATGCACATAGTACTGCCTCTCTGCTTTGCTTAGATGCGGATGAGATTATGATTACTGCGATGATGATATCGCTTTGCCTGCGCAGGAGGAAAAAGAAAAACTACACCTCTTATAACTTTTAATACCCCTTTCTTTTTTCTCTTTTACCGCCATTGTCGACGATGATGACGAAGAATTTTTATGTCGTAATGGAGGAAGGAAATGAATAACAGAATCCCCACGGACTTATGTGCTTTTTTTAATTATCGTTTAATTTTTAAATGGCAGTGCCCCTCTGCGCTTAGTGTAGTACAGCGAAGCATATCACCAACCAAATTCCCTAAAAGCTAAAGACTTTATATGCCTTGTTACTGCGTTCCGCAGTAAATGCATCTTGTTCAACTTAATTTTCTTTTTTTCATAATTGTCGTTTTTTACTATATTCGAAAAGAAGACTTCAGTCAGACTTCCTTTCTTCGCGAGATAATGAATAAGAAATAATAAAAATAATAATAATACTATTTGACTTGGAGACGCCATGTGAAACTCCTAAAAGACATAAAACATAGACCTACGACAAAACTGATATTTGGGAGGTTTTTATTTATAAATGGTCAAAGACGTTTTGTTTTTAATAGTTTTTTTTTTTTTTTGAAAGTTTTCTTTATCTTTAGGTTATTAATTAATATTTTTTATATGGATTAATTGAAATTAGAGATAGCATATTTTCACAATTGGACAATTTTCACTCTCTTGTTCTAATGATATCAAAAAAAACAATATGATCTTCTTCTTCTTTTTTGGGGGAGTCGGTAATAGTTTTTTATTTTATTAATATAAGAGTTATTACATCATTTCAAAATAGGCTCCCATGGTTAGCCTTACATTCTCATATACACATTACTTAAACATCTTCTATCTAAGCCTTCTAAAGCTTTATACAACTATTGCCACTTTATCCACAACTTCAATTACATGGTTCACTATTTTTTCTTAGCTTTTACAAAAACAAAAATCTTTAAACCTTTATGCCAACTATCCAACGATTCATTCCCCGCTTCTGCCACCTGCAACTCACACGAATCTTCTCGTCTTCCATGAGGATGCTCTACATTTTCATCATTTGTTCGCACCTTTGGCCTCTTAGAAACAAAAATTTCCACCATGTCCATTCATGTTTTGCATCTCCCAAAAACTACACAAAAAGGGACAAACCCAGAGCTAAGTTGCAGGAATTTTTATTTATTGTTTTGCCTTTGTCAATTTTCTTGTCGTCATTTACGAACTAGTGAAAACCAAAAATGGACCCAAACAAAATTCATCACCAGTCACTGTCACATTATCCCTTCAATTCTCCACCCTTACTAGAAATTTGACGTGCACCACCCTGCATCTCTTCCTATTCCCCACACTTCTCCACTGCTTCGGATGGGTATAAGATCTGTCATTCATAATAGTAAAGGTTTATTGAGAATTTATAAAGAAATAAGTTTGATTGAATATAAGTTCCATTATGTATTAAGTTCTTATTAGGAATTGCATAATAGATAATGTATTGTATTTAAAATTTTGTTTTCGACAAATAATATTATCGATATCTTTCTCATAAGAACTAGTAAAAAATAGTCATTAAGAGCAAAGAAGGTGAAATAACAATATGAACAAACTCCACTAAAAAATGAAACATTGGAATGAAAGATTATGGTTCATTTTCATATAAGGGCGTGTTTGGTTGCCAGAATTAGGATGGAATTGGTATTTGAAATTTCAAAGAAAAAAAAAATCCATTGTTTGGGTCCGTCAAATCGGAATGGGAATTGTAAAAAAATGGAATTCTATGTGCCCATTTAACCCCCAAACCTTGGATTTCGTATTCCACCAAAATAGGTGGAATTGGTTTAATTTTGATTTTAATTCCAATTTGGCGAAAGCGTGAATTACAAATTTATGAAAATTGAGTTTTTGTTGAGATCCGCTAGCCTATTTGATTTCCCGCTCTTTGGCTCAACCCTATTTTAGTCTTGATCAGACATTTCTCTACTCAGAAATCTTTGTCGTGTCTGGAGTTTCTGTATACAGGTATGCATTTGAGGGTTTTTTGATGTCTTGTTTGGGGTGTAGCCGTCTTTGATCTTTCATTTGTGGCCCTCTGCTAATGATGTCGTCCAAACCCCAACTCGACTTTCTCGACATGCTATTGTTCTAATTCTGCCAAGTAGCCGAATGAAATCACTTGTCATTGATAATGGGTTATGGTTTTTTTTCAAATACCATGAGCCCAACACAATGACATATATATTTCTCCATTTATTCGTTGGATTTCATTGTGATAATGAGCATTAGCGTACAATTTTACTTTGATGAGGTCGTCCATAAAATGTGTGTTTGATTTAATATTCATTTTCTTCTCACATTTTGGGGAAAGACAGTCATGCGTTAGCTAGCCCATTTCAAGCTTGTTTTTTTAGGGTTTACTGCCAATGTAACATTCTTTAGTAATTTTTGGTTGTGGTTTAGTTATTATGTGTTACATAGTATAATATGTTCTGATTTCCTCTGTGCAGGATGTAGAGGTTTGTTTCCTCTCTGCCTGGCTAACGAATTCTAGGTATTTGCAGATATTTTAAGAGTCGTCATAAAAGTTTTGAACATAGCATTGCACACTTGTTTCCATATACAGGTATTTTTAGAAACCCTCTTCGTTTCCCTGCACAGATTGCTTGTATGTGCATACTTTTATTTATGGTAAACAATAAAATTCATTTTGATGATGTTTATATGCTTCGTTATAACTTCACTGTCGATACATCTCCATTTGGTAAAATCCCCAAAACTATAAAATAATCTGTGTATTTAATATATGACCGACCTTTTGTTATTGAAAATTTCATTAGTTTTGATTGCTTCATTACACTTGTAAAGGAAGAAGATATAGTAATGGCTTGTGCAATCTTTTCATGATTATTACTACAAACATATGATCTTGGTAGCATTTGGGGATGATGGAATCTATCTCTTTTTTTGTTTTTTTCAGTTATCTGATGCTTGAAAGGCTAACATACTGATAGTTGATAAAATAGGCATAGCTAACATCTATATCTGGTACTTGTTCAGCCTGTGATTATTGTTTATTGTGGGGCCTCAAGACACCTGCCAAACCAGTCACTCAGGGAGCCAAGTATTTAGTTTTGCAGCTTTAAATGATTGACTATCAACTTCGTCCCATGCTCAGCTTTAACAGATACTTCCTCCCCCAAAAGAGATGCAAACACCTTCTATTTGTACTCCCAATAATTTTGGTGTTAAAATAGATTGGTGCATGATCAATACTGCCCACCTATGACTAGGCCCTTTGTCATGTCCCCAATTTTCTGGTGACAGCTCGATTTAATTAATTTAATTAATGGTTGTCCAAGGACAACTAATTAGTTATTTTAATTAAATAAATAGTTATTAAAAGATAACTTTATATTTAATAAAGTGACTTGGGAAATATTTAATAAAGTCACTTGAGGGATAAGATCAAAAATGTTCTAGAAGTCTCTGGAGAGGATGGAGAGAAAAGAATAAATAGGCACCCCGGGGCTCCATTCGAATCAGGCAGTTGATTATCTCTCTTTGATTTTTCAGATTGTGATTCAATCACAGGGGCGCATTGTGGAACCTAGGGTTCTCGCAATTGTCACAATTGGCCATTGAGAACGATAACTCTCAATTGGTACGCAATTTTGAGGGTGTGAAATATCATCTGAATTATTGCAGATTGGAGGTGACATCCAGTCATTTCATCAGGGCATTAAAAAGATCGGGTTATAGAAGATATTCCGTATAAAAGATTTTGCACAAGATTAGCGAAATTGACAGACAAACATTTGAGACCCTATCCAGACCCTCAGCAAAGTCAGTTAATTCCACAGAGGGATTTGTGGGACAGAGGACAATATACAGTTTGCATAATCAAAGGAGCCATCACTGATTTGGAGATTTTTAAACTGGATAAGGGTGGGACATTTGTAATGGTTTGCTTCCCGATTCAGTATTTCCGCAAGCAGAAGACAAGATTCATTAAAAAACTCGGGTGACAAACGCTACCCAATACCAAGCCAAAGGCGGAAGTAATTAATTGATAAAGGAGTCGTTTCTGATATATTCGATCGCACAGCATTGGTAGGCGGTGTCCAAGGCGATTTGACTTCGAGGAAACATGCTGCACAATCCGCCAGCAATGTGAGTAGGAGAAATCATCTCAGGAAGGGAGTTCAAGACGACTGCGCGAGTTGACATGACCCGGATATTAGGCGTGCGCCATTCTGCGGATTACAATCAAGAGCGATTCACCTTGGACTAGCGGTTAAGATAGTCAACAGTCGGATTCAGGGCAACCTTGGTTCCGCAAACTCTGGGGGTGCATTCCCATAACAAAGACTGTGATCGGTATCTCAGTATTGAGAAATGTGAGGGTCGGAATACTATATCCAATTTAGCGGCAGCAGCTAATTCAAGTCCTGGTCAAACTGGTGATCTCTCACAGAGGAAGCTTTATATTGGTGGTCTTTCATATGACACAACTACTGACAAACTGCTGGAAGTATTTTCAAAGTATGGAGAGATTGAGGAAGGTTCAGTTACATATGATAAGAGTACAAACAAATCCAGGGGATTTGCATTTGTGACTTTTAAGACTGTGGAAGCTGCAAAGCGGGCTCTGAAGGAACCAAACAAAACCATTGATGGTAGAGGGGTTAATGCAAAACTTGCAGCCGAGGGTCAGAAGGAGAAACCGGCACCACAACCTACAGCATCTCCACAAGCACAGCCACTTCCACAAATTCAGACAGGTTATACAGCTGAGTATCCGAGCATGATGTCATATCATAGGTCGATACCACAGGCACCAGCTTCTGCACCCCTATCAATTGGTTACTCGACATATCCTCCAAGTCTATCTGCATATGATGTTCAGCCGACACCATATCCAAACAACAGCCCTTCATAATCATTGATGGAGCCGGCAACCTCAGGTTTTTATTCCTATATAGTTTGGTTCATTGTTGATTATTGGATTATGAAACATTGATTTGTTTTCTGGACACCATTGGCATTATTAACTACTGCTTGTACATCTACTATTTGAGATACTCTCCTGAGCATACTGTTTGACGAAATGTCAAACCTCTGAAGTTTTAGTATTTTTTGGTGCTGGAGAAAGCAATAACCTGTCAGGGTTATTTCACCCTTTCTTTGTTATGTGCTTACTTTTGGTATTAAATGGACCCTTAGATTAGATTCAATTTAAAATGAGAAGCCTATCCATCATGTGTATCTTGCTCCCAAATATTAATGTTGCTCCTATGTATACCTATCTCGGTTATGTCCACACGATTTGATGACTATCTGTGTATCTAAATTATGTATGCAATGTGCTCCTGATTGGTAAAATAGCTAGCTATCAAGACTTCATCAACATTATGAAAAAGATTTTGACACCTTCCCTCTTAAATTCATTCAGTATCTCTAAGTAAGAGGTAAGTTTAACCACAAATGCAATTGACTAATATAGCTCAATTAACTCATTACATAGTTCATCTGTTTAGCCTGCTTCTTATACACAGATCCATATGTTCTCATCTCAGTGGTAGTAGCGACATCTTCCAGGGCCTCCCATGTTTAAGTTTAATTAGACCATGACATTCCACACATCATAGAATATTCCTAAGAGTAGTAGCAAGTCCATGTTCATATTCATATACAGGTTTGAGCTTTTGAAATGTAATACCATCACTTCTGTTGCTATAGTTAAATGCACCTGACAAGTAATCTATTGGGCTAAATGAATGCATACTTCTTTAGTTAAATCATTCTTATTATATTTTATTGAGAATTTTAAAGCTTCAGACCTGATAGGTAGTAACTTTATTATGGTTATTGTAGCCACATTTTATATTTTATTTACCTAAACAAGAATATATGCAACCCACTAAGATGGGACAAAGGTGCTAAGAAAAGTCTCAATAGGAGTAAATTTATGCAATTAATGTCATTTTGCACTTTATTGAGTTTTATTGTTTTATGCTCCTCTGATTTGAAAACAGTGGCAAGATATGCTTTTACATTCAGAACTCTATTCATAGTAGCAATATCATTTGTGTTCTCTGTCAACTCTGTTATGCTTCTTATATTTTCTTCTACTCTTGCCAAAACATTGTTAACTTGTAGCAAAGATCAAATTGTTAAGACAAGGGCTCTTAATTGTGTTTTGAATTATAAAGTGTCATTATGTAAGTGTTTACACTAATTACAGTTTATTACATTTATCAATATGAATAACATATATGAACTTTAACCAAGTGCTTTGAGTTAGGAGAAGAAAAAGTGATAGAAAGTTGAAATTGTCATGGACCTGACCCCTGAACTATGCTTTTGATGTCCAAGTTCTGCTATCAATCTGTAATAGCTGTTACTTGTTAGTGTCTTATACTCGTGTTGCTTTAAATTTATGGGAATCTTTTCTTGGATCTGCTGATGTTCATGGTGGTTGTAGACTTCAGGTCCAACTTTGCTATGCAGAAATATTTGGGTTAAATGTTTTTTGAGAACAAGAAAAATGGTTATGACTGCTTTGTAGATTGCCTTGTTTAGTACCCTAGATTGTGCTTGGTTGGTGGACGTAAGCATCTCTCATAGGAATCTATCCTCCATGCCTTGTTTCTTCATAGGAATTCAGTTTGCCATGAATATTTATCAATCTTTATGCCTAGACAGCTCCCGCCTCCAAGCTAAAGTTAAGTGACCTTGCAAATTTGATTATTCTGGTTTGTAACTTCAAAAGGCTCCCTAGAAATATGACCATGCTCGACCAAGATTGAAGTGATCACCATTCTTATAAATGTTCATGTCCAACTTGTGTGATCACTTTGAAGTAGTTCAACCCCCTTTAAATGCTCCAGTCTGATCATACTCAGTTGCTTAGTCCAATGATTTAAAG
Source organism: Cupressus sempervirens (assembly GCA_028749045.1). NCBI lineage: Eukaryota > Viridiplantae > Streptophyta > Pinopsida > Cupressales > Cupressaceae > Cupressus > Cupressus sempervirens. The sequence goes on along the minus strand of CM053783.1, from coordinate 402,211,239 downwards.
CTTACACCCTGCAGACTTAAATGAAATAAATATCCAAGTAAAACAGTTGTTCCCATGCTTAGGTCCCAGTTGAGAGTGACCAACGCAAAATATTTTATATAATATTGCCATTGCAATGGCAAATAGTCTCAATTTTATTCCTCTAAATCATGCTGTTTGAAAATTTCGTCTTACGTATTTCTTTTGTTTTGGATTGCTCTGGAACATATTCAAGACAAAAATAATAAAGAAAAAGAGGCTTTGATAGAGGGATCTGTTTAAAATAATGAGAAAGGTTAAATAAAATGTCTTTATATTAGTGCTTGAACAAGCGATCTCGACCATGGTTGCATTTCATTTACACAACATGGAGTGTCCAAAATGTGAATAGAATTCAGTTTGAAGTTTGAAATGAGAAAACCCCTCAAGAAGCTAAAGAAAACAAAAATGAAAGCAATATTCGTAAGAATATAGGAATTAAAACTGAATGATATTTCGTGCCAATTAGAGTGCACCCAGAGTAATATGAACATATTATATATATAAGTCTGATATAAAAAGACAATTGGGCTTTATGTTAAAAAAATGTTGCGCTAGCCTAAAATGGCAAGCTGTGTTATTAATCGCAAATATATTAGAGGCAGGCCTCTGATTTTCTTCCTTAAAACCATACTAGAGTCTAAATTTTGGAAAACCCTTAAAAACCCCTCGTCGGGTGTAAAATTTGACTTCGAGAGTAATTTTTCAGTTTTCTTGTGCTCTATATTTTTTTGGCTCTTCAGGTTTTCAGTAAACAAATTCAAAAAAAAAATTGAGAGACTTAGGAAATAGCACAACAAGTACTTGAGATTGATTTTAAGATTTTTAATGTGAACTACTATGACTTGAATTTTCAACAACCCTCCTGCTAATCAATTTAATAATATAGCATATCTTAACATCACAAAAAATTGCACCTGTTGATTATTTTAGAACCTCAATCACAATATAATATTTCAGGGTCAGCCCCATGTTTTCTGGATTTACTATGTAAAACCTATTAGATTATAAATTTTGAATTTCCCTTTAGAAGTTTAAAATTAAAATGTTGACTGTGGACTAAGTTTTTAGTCAGCTTCTGCTCTATATTTTTCTGCCCCTCTAGGTTTATAGTGTGAAGAATGCTAAAATATCCAAAATCATTTTTGAGAAACTATGGAATACAGAACAACAAATGTGACAAAGCAATAACTTGTGATCAATTACAAATTTTTTAAAAGCTCTGCTATCATGATTTCATCAACCCTCTTGCTAATCAGATCACATCTAAAATCATAACAGATAAATATGAAGCCTGATTGACTCCAAATTTCAAATGTTTTTCATATAGGCAAAAAACTAGAATCTTGACTTTTGTCTATTCCCGGACTCTATGGTATTTCTTTGAAGGTATTACATTTTGTAACAATGTGCAAAGTTTTGAAACAGATGTGTGAGAGAAATTCAGAATTCTTTATTTTGTCTATTGCCCAGCATTCTACTGAATTCATTTCAAGATAATATAATCTTATATGATTGTGGTTGCCTATAGATATTTTTAGCATATGCATAAATGTAATACTTCTTTAGTCAATGTATATGGTTGCACATCTATCAAAGCATATTTTTCAATCAAACATTCAACTAAAACATGTCTAAAATATGTGTAAAGTATGTTAACTCTCAAAATTTGTTCATCGTAGGATTATTTGTATTTTACTAATTTCATTGATCTAATGAAATCTATCTCTACAATGATTTTAGGTTGATGATGGATTTAATGAAAGACAAAAACATTATAGGTCACATTGCTAGGAAGAGAAGAGTCATTTGTGCTCTTGTAGTTGCTCTGGCTGCCTTTGCTACATCTATGGTAGCATTTGTGCAAGAAGGTAGAAGATCAATATGTAAGTGCAAATGAGGCGAGATTCCCTTTTATAAATGCAGTATCTATTCAAATGAGAATGATTGTCATGATCAAATTTGAATGAATAGAGGAGCATTTTTTCACCTAGCAACTATTCTTAGGGAAAAAGGTAGCATCACAAATACGGTGAACTTAACATTGGAAGAACAACTAGTGATGTTCTTGCACACCCTTGGCCATAATTTGAGGAATCATAAGATTGCCCATAACTTTGGTCACTCAAGAGAGACAATCAATCGATACTTCCACAAGGTTTTGACGGTAATCTTGGCACTCCATGGTGATTATCTTTTACCACCTGGTCCAACCACTCCTCCAAAAATTAGTGGGAAGGATCGTTTTGATCCGTACTTCAAGGTAGATATCGTGTTTGTACAATTTGGTTTCTAGACTCTAAATCCTATTATTGCATGTTTGTTTGATTATAAATTTGCATACTGTAGGATTGTGTGGGAGCAATTGATGGAACACATATTCTAGTCACTGTTGATGTTGACATTCAAGCTCCATATCGTGATAGAAAGGGCAACTTGTCACAGAATGTAAGGGGTGTGTCTTCATTTTATTATAAGTTTCAATACATTCTTGCTGGATGGGAAGGGTCAGTAGCAGATAGTCGTGTTCTGGCATTAGCTTTGTCAAGATCCGATCCATTAGTAGTTCCCCCAGGTATGTCAAATATGTTTATATAGTGATGCATGTTACAGTTGTTATAAAGTTATATTTTAATATACTTTTATTGTATGTAGGTAAATATTATTTGGTTGATGCTGGATATCCCAATGTGCCTGGATTTCTTGCGCCTTATCGATGCACACGTTACCACCTAAAAGAGTTCTCAAGAGCAAACCCCATAAACAGTCCTGAAGAGTTGTTTAACCACTACCACTCATCGCTTAGGAATGTAATACAATGCACATTTGGCATTTTGAAGCAATGTTTTCCTATCTTGAGGCACGCGACATCATATCAAATTATGACCCAAACAAAGATAGTTTTGGCATGTTGCATATTGCACAACTTCATTACCATTGAAGATGGCATTCCTTCTGAAGTAGACGTTAATGAGGAAGATGATCGTGATGGGATACATGTACCAATACTTGAGACATATGGGATGACTCAGCGTGATAGAGAGGGTTGGGGGAAGTTCAGGGATGAAATAGCAAAAAGGATGTGGGATGATTACAGATCTTGATCTTAGTTGTCAAGGCATACTATTTAGGATTAACTATAAACTCCACTTTCTTTATGTGCATCTTGTTAAAAAAATTAGCTATCCTCCTCTTTGTTGGGATATTACATCTTTCTTTGTATTATTCCTTGGGTTTCCAATTGTATTTGACTGAATCAATCCCTATTGTATTAGACTGAATATATCTTCACTTAATCATAAAGTAGTTTTTGGACATATGAATTTATCTGAATTTGTGGACATATGAATTCTAAATTTTGAATGTCATTATAACCCAGAGAGGTCTAAATGGCAGCCCCCACCTCATGATTTCTTACATTGGTGTATGCCTATTCCAGCTGACACATGGAATGAGCTTATCTTTGAAATTTTGAGAAGGAATTTAAATGCCATTGATGTGTGAATCACTGAAATGCCCCCTATTTTTGATATTGGCTTCCATATATAATTGGATGTGTATGCCATTGATCATTGCTTTGTATTCATGACCAAGGTTTAACAACTTTGTAATCGTTTCTATCCTTTAACCTGGATAGTTTTCTTTGTGTGTGTTAGTGAACACCCATAATGGATAATCTGCTTTACCATTTTATTTGTATAAAAAATTAATTCTTGAAGTGTTGTTGTTTATTCTATGCCACTTGAAGCATACAACCATATCTATCTACAACATTTTAAACAAGTACCTCTAATGACCTTGAGCATTATATCATTATTTCTTGGTAAAATCGTTGATTTCTTATCATTATTGTCTACTCATGTTGTTGTGTATGATCTTCATATGCCACTGCTATTTAACTTCATAATGTATTCCCATCAAACTGTTCAATACTATCACCTTCATCCATTTTCATAATCTGCGCACTTGTGGATCATTTTATAATTAATATTTTTGTTTTTAATTCTAGTAACCATTATTTGTATGCTACTTTTGTATTTAACATCTGTAGACCTTCATTTTCTCATTGCATTTAATTTATAAGTTGCATTTCAAATGTGGAAGTATATGATAAATTTAATAAAGTGTGGTGGCTGCAACATGTTTATCAAGATTTGGGGTCAAAGTGAAACTTTGCATTGCATTGAATATGACAGCAAGTTTTGTGATGATACTTAGGAAATGTCTTGCAAATCATGTTGTTAATAGATGATTCTTATTGTCCATTTGGATAAAAAAATTTCCCAAGTATAGCTGAAGACAACAAAATAAAAAATAAATCCTTTGAGTTGAGAGGAGGCGATAGAATGTTGAAAGGAAAATCACCAGTTTTGATCGTGTTTTTAACTATTTTTGTTAACTGGACCAGCAAGTTCGTAACCCATTTTATATCATAGCCATTTTTCATATTCATAGACTTTAATGGTTTGTTTCTTTCCATTATTTTGGCAAGTATACTTTATGATTTATTGAATTGCTTGCATAGTATTGTTTTTCTTATTTCATTGTATTTTGAGGCATCGCTTTTATGTAGGAGGCTGTAGGGTGCAAGATCTGTATGTTTTGTTTTTGCTTAGTTGAGGATTGATTTGGGCATTATTTCCATATGAGCAGGCATTCTATGCCTTTCTTTTGTATCTGAACAAATATAACATTGTTTCAGCTCATGCAATTTTTATTGTGGTTGTTTGTGAATAGATTAAACATGGTTCAACATTGTTGATGTCTTTGTTCCATTGTTTTAGCTCGTGCTATTTTCATGTCTTTGTTCCATTTTCTCTAGTATTGTAGATGTCATATACAACATTGTTGATGAGCATGGACAATGACGATGTTCATGTTGCTGAAACACCTTCTATGAATCAAGTTGCTCAAACACCTTCTAGCAAGAAGGTGTTCTGGAAGCCACTGATGGAGCATAAGTTTTTAGAATTGCTCCATGAACAAGTCACTCTCGGAAGAAAAGGTGAGGGAGGATTTAAAAAAGAAGCGTGGACAACCATTGAACAAAAGTTCAATGGAGATTTGAACATGAACTTGTCCAAGGACAATTTTAAGAACAAGCTGAAAACTTGGAAGCAAGGGTACAGAATAATGAAGGAGCTAAAAAATACTAGTGGGTTTGCTTGGAATGAGGCAACACAATCAATGGATGCCAATAATAGTGTTTGGAAAGAGTTGTTGAAGGTAACATGCATGTTCAATTTTTTTGGTACTTATTTAAGTTATTAGCAATGATAGCCAAATAAGTAATTAAATCTTTATGCCAACATGTAGAGGAAGGAGTTTAAAAATGCCAAAGTATTTAAGAGGCAATCATTTAAGTACTATAACAAGTTAGCCTCAATTATGGGGAATGACATGGCTGAGGGTGCTACTGCTGCAACAACACAAGAAACAGAAGAAGGGCACACTATGGATGAGACAGTGGATCTTGATGATGATTATGAAGATATGCATACACCTATTTGTGCTGTTGTTGATTTGGATGATGAAGATATGGATATTCCTATGTCAAATCAGTGTAGTGTGGCCCGATCAGCAACTTCATCAAGGAAGCCGAAGAGGAAGAAGGCAAGTATGGCTAGTTCTACGGTTGGGATGTCTCATTCGATTGATAAGCTAAACGAGACCCTCCTTAAGCCTCAAGTTATAGAATTGGGTGAAGAACATAAGCTAAAAGATTTACAAGATGTCTATGATGCACTAAAAGTGATCGGTGAACTTGGTCTTACTACTTTGATTGCAGCATTTGACACCTTTGTAGCTGATCTCGATAAAGCCAAAGGGTTCTTGATAATGAACCAAGAGGAGAGAGTGGAATATGTTCGAATAAAGTTTTTAGGGATTTAGTTCCTTTAATTATTGTTGTTCACATACTTTTGAGTTCAGTTTTATTGTTGCTTATTTTGGTGGATATGACCAAGTTTTCAGATTTATGGCAATCATTTGTCAAAAGTTTTGGATCTAAATATAGAACATATATTTCTATTAACATTGTTCAGATTTAATGATCTGAATATAGTCGTACTATTTGAATATATTCATATGCTATCTATGCATACATATTTTGTATCTACACTACATACATTACTATCATTGTTGTTTATGTAATGACATATGACCTTCTCAAATATCCTTCATCTTATTTTTACTTACTTACAGTTGACTTAGTTACAGTTGGCAACTAAATGGGAAAATCCTTTTTCATATTATATTATTTTGACTTAGTTCAATTTCTCTTCCAGCTCTTCTGACAACTCTTGAAGATGCTTACTTCGTATCAATTTTACTAGTATCGTAGTTTTAGGAATGGATACATGTATCTTTCTATCACTATGTATGTGTGTATTTATGAGCAGTCCTTCAAAAATCAAGATCTATTTGGGGATTTGACGTGTTCTGGAGTTTGCTTTCTGATTTCTTATTCAGAATGGTTATAAGGCTACTTATGCATGACTGCAAATGGATGATGTAAATGGAATAAAAACAGCAAACAATCTTCACTAGAATAGATGGATTAGATTATGTAGTATAATTAGATTTTATACTTTTTTTATAAATGGATTTGGTTGTAGATATATTAGTTTGATTCCATATTATGAGCAGAAAATCATTTAATAGATTGATAATGATTGTTAGCTGTAGATTAGTGTTACAGAAGTCAGTTTTAGTTCTCTCTCTACTTTATTTGTTACATAGTTTCAGTTCATTTAGCTAGAGCCAATAAGTCAATGCTTAGTCTAGTCTAGTCTTAATGTAACGCCCCGCCAAGGGATCCAAAAGAATTAACCTAAAGTTTCACTAAGTTTGCTAAACATTTTTTTTTTTTTTTTTTAAAGTAAGATTGTATAACATACACATCAAACACATAGTAGCGGAAGCAATAACATGTAATCATTGACAAACATACATTGCAAGTTACATTTCTTAAAGATCCCAAGACGTTGAGTCACGTTTAAATTTAATTAAATTCTAAGTCTAACAACTAATACATACATAATGAAGAATAATCAGAAACTCCAATGTCCATAATATACATTTGTTCCGAATGCTCCTTGGCAAATTAATTCGGAATGCTCCATCATCCACTGTACATGTCACAGGGTATGAAAGGTTTAAAAGAATATACATATGTAAAGATCAAGATACAACATCCTCAAATCCATGATACAAGGTACAGTAAAAATATATGAAACTATTCACCATACACAATACATCCATACATCCATAATGATAAAACATTTATCATAAAATCTAACCATCCGTCATAATAATCCAAGAACATAGTGAAGGTAAAAGCCAATCACGAAATCTCCAGCCACGGTGACCACGGACTGGATCTCAATGGTAAGAGTAAAAGCACTACCACCCGACCGCGTGGAACCTAAATGGTCCACTCCCACCGCGCTGAGGAGATAGTCTCAAGTCCCAAACAAGGTATCAAAACACAAAACACAAGTACTCTCTAAGTCTGGGAAATCCTAAAAGTATACTAACTCAAGGGTTCCAACATAGATAGACATCTAGACATAGAGGCACCCCAAAGACACGTAGGAAACCTAATATGCAAGCGGAAAAGTGTCATCGCAAAAGTCACGTAGAAGTTACCCGAGCAATCCCTTAGGAATCCCGGGTCCCTACTGATCCCTGCGGCCACTAGTATCCTCTCGTACTGACGAGGCATACTATGGAGTGCAAGGTCGTAACCAAGCGTTCTCTCTACCCCATCCTAGTCTGTACTAGCACTCAAGGCATGGGAGAGAACATACAATTATCTTATTAGGTTCATTTTCCCTTATTTAGTGTAAATGTTTTCACTTATTAAAACAACTTACAATGGGTTACTCCAGGCAGCCTCTTAGGGCCCCGATCCCCATTGCAAGCCACTTCTCGACTCTACACATAGATAACCTACCCTAGGCTCATGAAAATACAAATCAAGAATCATAATAAAACCACCTCAGTCCTATATGAGCAACTGAAAAGACATCATAAAAGATAAGCCACAAAACTACATCAGTTCTTCATGAGCAACAGATAAGCACCAAATAATAATCATATGACCACGACAGTTCTCTATCAGCAACTGAAGGCATCAATGATAAAACACAAAATCCAATGGTTCTCCAATGAGCAACCAGAAAGTATCCCAATAGTAAATTACAATACTGATCGAAGACTCCAAAATGGTCAAGTCAAAACATGACATCATCAAGAACATAACAAACACTTCAGTCCTCTCAAGCGACCGAAAAGCAATCCAAGTATAACTGATCGAGACTCAAAAATGGTTATCAAATATAACTGATCGATGACTCCAAAATGGTTAAGTCAAGTATCTCAATTACGTACATCTCAGCTTCACACAAGGAAACTGGAAAGCAATAACAAATAGTAAATACAATCATATCATAGAGCACTTCATCACATTACCATGGTCAGGTTAAGAAAGATCGAGACCAAATCATCATGACATCACATTCACAACCCCGAGCCTCTGGTAACAACCTAAACTGGTCAATGCTCTAGAACCACCCAAAACTCCCAAAGTATAAATAGTACAAACTAAATAGTACAGTTGCAAGTCTCAGTTTGATATGAAAGCATACAGTTGAATTAAAGGTAAGGTTCCAACTTCTAGTTAAATGTATATTACAGTAAATGAGTCTCGTAATTCACCCTTTCGATTAACCCATTCTTCTTTTTAAATAACATATAAATTTACCCCATTTATATTTAAAGTCAACTAAATCTAATTTAGTAAGGCTAATGATTAGTTATTTATAAAATAACTAGATGATTAACATTTAATTAATCATTATAATTTAAATCTTTTAATAAGTTTAATCATAACCTACAACCATATTAATATTTTATGAATTATTAATTACTTAATAATTAACTTATTATTTAATAAGAATTATTAATAACTAAATTAAAATAAACTATATTAAAATTTGTTAACATTAATTAATTTAACACTTATTTAAATAAGTATTATTAAAAACAATATTAATAAATTTATTTTAATATAACATAATGTAATTTTTATTAAATGTAATAATAAAACAAAACAAAAAAATTTAAAAAAAACAAATACCCACCATACGTTTAGGGCCTGCCGGCCAAAGCCTTGCGGCCCCTTTAAAACAAAGGACGCCGCAGGCTTACAAGCCGTGCGGCCCTGCTTTTAAAAGCAGGTACACTGCGTAATCGCAGTACAGACTGACGGCGACCCCAAAAAAGGTATGTGGGGATGGGGTCAACCCCCTCCCCACCATATATTTTATTATATAAATTTTATTTTTAATTTTATTTGTTTAATAAGATTAAATTTAGTTTCAAAATTTTATTAATTAATGTTAGGAGTTTTTAAAACAATCTTCTCAAATAAAAATATATAATTTAAAAATTTATTTTTAATAAAATTTTAACCAAAAACAATCCCTCATTCATATACTTTATTATATTTTAAATTAAATTCAAACAACCTCTCTTGTAAAAAGTGTTATTATTATTACTTATAATATCATTTACAAATATAGTCTAATAGGAGAACTTCTATCAACGATTCGAATTTTCCTATCTTAGCATTTTCTTTCTTTCAAACCCCACCTAGATTTAATTACAATTCTAATTCGACTGAGGGAGAATTGCAACGATATATATATAATCTCATAACCAGATGAAAACAACATACATGCCCGGATTCAAGTTTACAAGATTGAAAGATTCATTGTAATGAAGTACAAACAATCAGATGCACACTCACGAAGAAGACAAGAATATCAAATTGCATAATTCAATCAGTGATCACAACACAAGATCCTACCTCAATCTGATGCTAACACGTAACCAATCGAGAATTGTGAGAAGATTCACTTCCACAAATTTGCATCCAGATTCGTCCCTAAAATTTCTCTCCCCAAAATTCGTGTCCAATCTTCATCTCCCCAGAAATGAACCTTCAATGTTGTGATAAGCAAATTTTCTCCTCAAATTGGGGCACTAATTGTGCGTTCACCCGAGAAGACTCTTTGCACAACTGAGTTAACTCCAAATTAACTTTTCTTATCTTTTCTTTTAATTTGGATTCATCTTTTATGCACATTAAGTTGAATTATTAAATAACTTTATTTAATATTCCACTTGACTTCTATTTTTAATCTTTATTACTTTTAATCTCATGCGCACTTTATGAAATTAAAGTAACATTATTATTTTCACTTATTTTTTTATCTTTTAATAAATTTCTTTTATTTAATCTTATGCATAAGTCATGCGAACTAGAATCTTTTATTAAATAATTATATTTTCACTTTTTAAATTATTTTAGAAACTAAATTGACAAAAATATTTATTAACTCAAATAATAATAATATTTATCATTTATTTAAAAATGAACTCTAAATATATTATTATTAAATTAACTAAATATTATCACGTTCTAAATTTAGACTTAAAGCTTTTATCTCCAAATTTAATTCCTTTCATTTAATTAATTTCTCAATTTAAATAAAAATAATAATTAAATATTAAAAAGTCATAATAATCTTCTATTAAATTAAATCATTAATTAATCATTTTAATTAATTTCTTTTATATTTAAACTCATGCCTAGATCATGCGATCTAGAAACCTTTAATAATTTAATATCTTTTCCACTTTTAATTTAGTTAAGAAACTTTAATTGATAAAATATTTATTAATTCAATTAATAATAATATTTAGCATTTATTTAAAAATGAACTCTAAATATATATTATTATTAAATTAAATAAATATTATCACATTCTAAAATTATACTTAAAACTTTTATTTCCAAATTTAATACTTTTTATTTAATTAATTTCTCAATTAATTAAATATAATTAAATATTAAAATATCATAATAATTTTCTATTAAATTAAATCATTAATTAATCCTTTTAATTAAACTTAATTAATAGAAAATACATCAAGGACTCATAAAGCAACATATGAAAACCCATCATAGAAGAACACATACTAAATCAAACAAAAAGGGTTATAATCACGAAATAACATCATTTGATGCATTCGGAGGGTACTTAACTCAGATACTTGTCCTAATTATCAATTAGGACAATTGGCTAAAGGGTTTAGGAATTGGACTTAAGAGTTTATCTCCCCTCTCTTACCATTGAGATAATGCGATAGGGTACGCTCATCCTGGCAATTCAGGGAAGTCGATACCCGGTACCTACAACCTGCATAAAATCCACGCATGTACAGACACAATATTCTAAGCTAAACAGACAATGGCAGGAAGTGGTGCATCGTGTAGATCCTGACTAGCAGGTGACTACGACTCCCTTCCTTAACCACATCAGAAACACCATACATAAAGAAAACAAACACGCACACCATACACATGTAGTATGGGGTAAGTATCCATAAGAAAACACATGTGATAATAAACCATATAACTAATCATCATTGATAATTGAAAACATTGAATAATCATCATACATGCATGAAATATAGAGTACCAAGTAATCTCATCATATAATAAACTGAGTGTAAAACAACATCTGATAATCTCTCAAATAATAATACTGATCATCAAACATAAATTGGCCTAAAAGAGTTTGGCAATGATGACAGAAATGCGACTTAGGGGCAGGCACTACACTTAAATTGTAGTAATTTTTTTTTATCAAGTTGTAGTATTTTTGGTAAAGTATAGCCATTAATATAAATCTGAAAGTTATATGCTACTTGTTTTTTATCTCTTATCTTTACGAGAATGCAATTACTTTAATATCAATCTAAAATTTAGATGCTACTTGTTTTCTATATCAAATGTCTTTGATGAAGGCTGAAAACACAATTTTTACAACTATTAATGCATTCTAAAAATGGTTGGCTTTATAAATTTATCCATGAAAATGGCTGGCTGTATACATGTAGTTGATGGTATTTTTGTAAGTATGGCAGCCAATTACATACTTACAATATTAGTTTAAATCCAAAATTTGAAATTTCATATTTGATTCTACAGGTTCAAAATTGTTATTCGTGAACATTTATGCTATCTTTATTGATCTAATTACAACGGGGGGCAATCATGACAATGATGTCTTGAAGCTATTGACTAGTTTTATTTAAAAGTTGATTCTCACAAATGAATAGACTTTGTTTTCCATATATCCACTATCAATTGAGATTATACAAGATCCATTCTTTATTGATACAGGATTCATGGCTTTGAGAGTTATGTCAAATCATAATTGTCCATGTGGTGCTGGGTCGTGCATATTAAAAGTGACGTGCATGAAGAAAAATCCTGGGTGCCAGTTTTGGAGTTGTTCCAAGAGTAAAAAGGTTATTAATGACTTGTTATATTTTGTATGTTTCAAATTAATGACATGTAAATCTCTATGAACTAATTTATATTTTGTATTTAGGGGAATGATGGTTGTAGATACTTCAAGTGGGTTGATGAGGTCTACTCTACAACTGCACACAATGAAGGAAATGAGTGGAAAATGTGTAAGATGCAAGAGGTGGCCACAACTGACATTGCTTCGACAACCAAATCTGAAATGTATGTTGAAGGACAGAAGTGTAAAATTTGTGAGGCACGGGAGGCTGAATTAATATTTTTACGCTGCCTTCTATGTGTAATTATTGGCCTCTTATTTGGCCTTGTATTTTGGAACCTTATGTGACAATGACCTTACTACATGAGTTACTTCGACATGTTTATTTTGTAATATCACAATGTTTAATTATTGGCCTCTTATTTGGCCTTGTCTATTGGAACCTTATGCAACTATGAACCTCGACATGTTTATTTTGTAATGTGACGATAATTTATATTTTAATGTAGTTATCTTTTTTTGGAGTGCATATTTTCCATGTCTACCACAATATTAATGACAATAAATTAAATGGCTTTAAACTCATATAATGTGTAAGGTACATTTTAATCACATTTTAAATCATGCTAAAATGATGTATAAAAAACACATTTCATTCATCTTAAAAAAATTATGAAAAAAAAAATCTTCTTCACATCAGTATTCCAATTCCAAATCCAAAAATGTGCAACCAAATGGAGGAATGCATATTCTCATAATGAATTCTTGGTGAACCAAATAGTCCCAAATCAAATTCTCAAAATCGTAATCTGGATTTGGAGTTCCAGAATCCCAAATCAAGGATTCCAAATTCCAATTCTAAAATGATATTCTAGCAACCAAACGGGCCCTAAGTTATAATATATCAAATGGTTATGATTCATATTCATATGAGCTATAATAATTCAAATGGTCATGATTCATATTCATATGAGCTATAATGATGTTAGTGAACTAATGGAGGTGGCAAGAAATTTATGTCAAATTTAAATACAAGAAGGGCTCTATAGAAATTGAGTCCATGCCTTGTGAAAAGAGAGAAAATTAAGAGGTATTGAGATAAGATATAGAGACATGTTATTTGTAAATAGAATGAAATTCGATAAAATTAATTCTCCCTGAAATTCATAAAATTCAACATTGTCATCTATTGGCATTTTGAGATTTTTTATTGCATTGTATGCAATAAAAGGGTACAAACATGAATTTAAATTGCTCCATATCTTGGTTATGTCTTGGAAAAATGGCACCAAGACATAATTGTTAAGCCAACAAATAGCATGCAAGGGGGATCCAAGTGACATTTACCTCCTAGAGCTCCCTCCATTAAATCATTTTTTATTTCCAAAACATCATAACAACTTTGTATTACTCATTTATCTATATTATTCCTCTTACCCCATCGTAAATGTTATTTGTAAAACTAAAATACCATTTCTTGCATCTACATGACAACTTATCATGTCCTCCAGTTGTAATCTAACCTGACTTGTTTGCAAATAATTATTCTATTGACCCACACCACTTGTGCCTTTAACCACAATATTACATGATAGTAAATTTAAAGGAAAAGTATCATGAGGAGGCAAAATGGATCCAAACCTAATTGTAAAATCATTTTTAGAGTGCACCAATTATGCTTTTGTACTTCTAGAGGCTTCCAAATTGAAATCTTTACAACACCCTTTGCTCTTTTGTCGATGAGAATCCAACTTAGCATCAAACTGGCAAAAAATATGTTTCCTCTACATCTTTCTCCCCAATTGTTGAAATTGGAACAAGTGTGTCATCATAATTACAAGGAAGATCAATCATAATCAACATATTATGGATGACCTACAATCTATGATATAATCTCCAGCTAGAATTTTCAAGACAACTTGAGAATAAATTGATTCATTATTGTAATAAAAGTTTACCATAGAAACAAAATTAGAGAGAGAAACTTCTTATCTTCTTTCAAAGGATTAAAAATTTATTGTCATTCTCTCTTGAAAATATTGATCAATGGAAAATAATCTGCATAAAACATTTTGAACACCCAAGGAATAAGAGGTGATCCTTAGGTACCTAGTATTTTACTTATTCAGACGATACCACAAAATGAAGAACATCTCATAAAACTACACTTCAATTAAACTGCTCAATTATTACTTTGTCCAAAAGCTATGTATTGAACATGTAAATCTTGCATAATTCATAAAAATAAAATGCATATTTGCATTCAACCAAATCATCAGATAAATTTAGAACAACCATAAACTAGTTAACAAAACTACCATTTTAACAGATTCAATGATTTCAAAAATAAATGGCATGGATATTTTCTTCATTTGTAATAGACCAAGTTGTCTGGTAAAATGCAATTCTCTAGAATACTTCATCCATTGAGATTGGTCGTAGGGAGTTGTAACAATTTAATTATCTGAATTTTAAATTTAGAAAAAACTACACCAATTGATATATGTTTAGTGAAATTAAATTTTCCATCTTTATGATCATGCTAATGCACTATAACATTGAGAAACTTGAAAATTAATGAATGATTGCCACAATTTCTTCCAATGGTATTAGCATTTGCCTTCACTTTGTTGTATAGAATGTGTCCAAGCTCCATCATTGCTCCCACTTCAAATGATGAGCATCTAGGCCTTGATTATAATTCCACACCATTGTCATCATTAATGCATTGATTATCCTATGAATCCTATTTTTAAGAACCTCAATCTACTCAAACACATCGTGAGAAAGGAAAAACATATATAGGTCTAGATTGAAATGTAAAAATCAACTATTATGCAGTATTTACCTCAAGATGTAGAGGAGATGTTGTGAAGAAGAAATTGGAGCATCCCAAAATTAGTGAATTAAAGTTGCCTTCCACAATTCAAAGTTTGAAAGGTGAAGGAAGAAATTATTTATGTCCAACAAATGTTTAAAATAGAAATACACATGGCTTTCTTCATGCAAACCACTTGTATGTACAAAAAAAAATGCGTTAAGAAAATTGTCAAAAATTTAAAAATACCCATTTCTCTCATCAAGCTCTTAAAAATATTTACAAAAAAAATTGAACTTATCCAATAAGAAAATTTGGAAGATTCGTTCATAAAATAGCAGGAAATTTAGTTTAATACAAATATTGTTATAAACCATAGCTAAAGACAAGAAATGAGATTTCATTTTTAAAAGAAATACATTGATAATGGTACTCACGGTGAATTATTGTTTACTACAAGAGAACTCGAGTAGGTTCATGATTTTTTTCACTCAATTTTTGTTGAATCATGAAAAGGGAAAAAAATCAAACTAAACCCTCCTCTAATATTTCTTTGAATTACTATTGTTTCGTAAACTGATTTTCTCTAGTACGTAAAAGGGTGAAGCCTTGATTTATAAAAAGTAAGGGATTGTCATTTCCATTGACAAGTGAGAGGTAGAGTGATTTTCTTAAAAATTGCAAATGATTCTTCTTCGTAATACTTGGTTGTTAAAATTGATGATCCAAAAATTGACAAGCAAAGCCCTGTTCACAATTGATAATTAGTTGAGGTCAATTTTATCTAAAAATTCATTGGCATGTGTTATGTAAAGGAAAATATAAAAGCCCTCATTAGCGATGGTCACCTTTCGAACACATTAAATCTTAAAGATAGGGTCCTTTATTCACAAAAGAAAAAAACTATTTGTGGGGTCTCATTGTCATGGAGGGAATTCCTTAACTATAGAAGTTTTGGTGATGCCAGTGAGCCACTAGTCAATTCAATGAGAAAAAGAAAATCTAATATGAAGAAGACATGTTGGCATTCATAATATATGCCTTGGAAGAGTTGTATGGTAACATGTACATGCAAAAAGGCTCATGTGCAACTTTAGTAACCTTCTAGTATACCATGAGATCTCCAGCAAATGACACCTAATTTCCACGATTCTTTCTCCTTATTTTTTCTCAAATTTTGTGTGTAAACAAATAAAAGACTATGAGGAAAAAGGATCACAACGAATGAAAAAATAAGAAATAAAAATAATTTACATATATGATGTCAGATTAATTCTAAAATTCTTCCAAAACTCTAGATTTAGATAGGATTGTCTTAGGGTGCATAGTTTTCAAGGAACAAATTAATGCTCCAAAAGGTCATAAAAAACTAGAGTCTCATGCCTTAACGACATGGACTAACAAGAGTATAATTCTCTCATATAAACTCATTCTAGACTGAATTGGTATAATTATCTCTTGAACACGAAAACTAAAACATCAAAAAGGTACGATTCTCTCATATAAACTCATTAACAAATAGGATTTGCTCATATAAACTCATTCATAGACTTCAACCCTTTACCTACCTAGAAAAATACATTACTCTTATCTTTTATATTGAAATGTATTTATATTCCCTAAGTAAATATATATAAAAAATAGAAAAAACTTAAATAATTATTTTATTGAAATCTAATTGATGAACTTTTATAAAACTATTATAAATATTTAAATTATTCTATCTTAAATAATCTTATTCGAAACTATTTGATTTTTATTGTGTTAAAATTAAATTACAATTATTGTTATTTTATTATTCCGTAAACTATTTGCTTATTTCTCATCAATCATTACACATCTTCTGTAATGCCCCGCCAAGGGATCCAAAGAATTAACCTAGAATTTCACTAAGTTTAGTAGCATTTTTTTTTTAAAAATACCATATATATAACTCATGCACAATAACGGAAGCAATAGCAATGTCCATTTGAAATTAAACATAACATAAATAACGGATTACATTCTTTAAGATCCCTTAACGTTGAATTACATACATGAATCCATCTAGTACAACATCCATATGAAATAATAATGATAAGTCCAATGTTTATACATTACATTTCAAATGCTCATTCATCCTCTGTACATATCACAGGGTATGACAAGCTCAAAGAATACACATACATAGAATAAGGTACATCATCCTATTCTAATCCATGATACATCAAAGTAGAGATAATCACATGGTACACATGATACATCATCATAGAAAACATATACATCCATCATAAAGATCATACATAATAAACTAAGTGCACGGTTCCTCCCAACCGTCAATAGCATCATTAGACCATCATGGATCCTAGCCATCCCTTCATGTGTAACATTCCAAATCACCGAAGAGATCATCGGTATTACATAGTAGGAATGTCACTCCTAATAAATACAACATCATATATAGAAGTAATCTAACATGCAAATAAAAGCATAAGATAACATCACCTAACATATGCTAATCATCAATGAAAAAGGATACATATCCACCATCATGAAGGACGCATCAGCCATGATGTCTCAATGAATCTCAAAATGATAAAATTGGAAAATACACTACCACCCGACCGCGTGGTACCTAAGTAGTCCACTCCCACCATGCTAAGGAGATAATCTCAAGTCCCAAATAGGCTATCAAAATCACATAGCACATATCTCTATAAGTCCAGGAATCCTAAAAGTATACTAACTCAAAGGTTCCAAACACAAAATCTGACATTTAATCCTAGAGGCACACAATGACATGTAGGAACCTACTATGCAAGCAGGAAAGTGTCATCGCAATTATCACGTACAAGTTACCCTGACAGTTAGCTAAACTCCACGGGTCCATACTGATTTCATGCGGCCACTAGTATCCTCTCATACTGACGAGGCATACTACGGAATGCAAGGTCGCAACCATGTGTCTCACTACTCCCATCCTAGTCTGTACAAGCACTCAAGGCATGGGCAAGAACAAAAAACTTATCTTTTTAGGTTCATTCAGTTAGTATTAGGTGTGAATGTTATCACTTATTAATCCAACTTACAATGAGTTACCCTGGCAGCCTCT